>JASAND010029624.1:0-57028 GCA_030248195.1 Trissonchulus latispiculum | reverse complement strand
CTACATCTTATGGAATTAGCCCCAGGTCTAAATTTATAACCAAAAACGGTTCTTTCCAGTTTAATGCCCTACCTGAGTGTTCAAAGTTTTAAAAAGTTGGCCAATTTCGATAAAGTTTGGTATTTTGATTCAATACTAGAATATTTTTCGATGTCACAAAATTTGAATTTTCCGAACTTTATAAATTTGTACGGGGCACCAGGAAGAGCTGAAAAGTTTTGTACTCGATTTTGCGAAAGAGTTGTATGTTGGTATATTCTCAGCTCAGAATCTTCTGAATTTCGACTTTCGCTTGACTTCTTCGTTTTTCTTGAAACATCTAAGCTTGCAAAAACTTTAAACATACCAGAACCAGAAAGCTGGCTCCAAACAGGAACTTAAGATTCGTATCCCGCGAATCCAAAATAGTGTTGAGCGTTGGCCGTGCGGCCAATGGCCGGCAAGTCATTGGCAGTAGATATAAAATGGCGGTTCTGGCGCAAATCTGGAGCCGATTCTAGTTCAAAATCCATTTGCTGCGGACCATCTCAAGTGTAAAAATGGCACCCCATTTTCCGCAGTATCTCAGCTGCGGGCACCTGAGACAACAGATGTTTTTTACCGTTTCGACCCCTGCTAAAGGGTCTCATCAGACGGCTAGGCAACCGTTACGGCTTTTTCTTTTTTTACAACAATTTACTGCTTATTTTTTCAACATTTTACTGCATAACATTACAATTACCATATGCAAAACTACAATAACCATCGTTTAAAATGTAACGTTTATCATCAAAAGCACTAAGGCTAGTCTTATTTTGTACAATGCTATTAATTTCTCCTCCATCACTTCTTATACTTCTCATCAAATGCTTATGTTGAGACCCATCAAAGAGTGTATCTTTGTAGATGGGTTTACACAGCTCCACAGTTGGTCTTCTCATTTTTACGGCCCACACAGACTTTCACCAACCACCTTAAATCCACTGTATTCGTTCTTCATTGTCAGTTTCGTCACCTTCTTTTCATCGATTTTCATCGTGTGTGTGTGTGTGTGTGTGTGTGTGTGTGTGTATGTGTGTATGTGTGTGTGTGTGTGTGTGTGTGTGTATGTGTGTGTGTGTGTGTGTGTGTGTGTGTGTGTGTGTGTGTGTGTGTGTGTGTGTGTGTGTGTGTGTGTGTGTGTGTGTGTGTGTGTGTGTGTGTGTGTGTGTGTGTGTGTGTGTGTGTGTGTGTGTGTGTGTGTGTGTGTGTGTGTGTGTGTGTGTGTGTGTGTGGGTGGGTGTGTGTGTGTGTGTGTGTGTGTGTGTGTGTGTGTGTGTGTGTGTGTGTGTGTGTGTGTGTGTGTGTGTGTGTGTGTGTGTGTGTGTGTGTGTGTGTGTGTGTGTGTGTGTATTGATCACGTCAGCAGGAAGCTAACATTTCATCAGATACTTACCAAATGAAAGTAAGCGCTGACCAACTGGAAAGTAAGTGGTGACAAAAGCGCTGACCAACTGGAAAGTAAGTGCTGACGACATCGCTTACTTACTGGACGTACTGTCGAGTACTTAATTAATGGACGCACCCTCACGATTTGGTCAGTACTTACTTTCCAGTTAGTCAGAGCATTTGACAGCACTTATTTTCCAGTTGATCAGCGCTTACTTTCATTTGGTAATTATCTGACGAAATGTTTGCTTCCTGCTGACGTGATCGATACACGAAACTGACAAGGAAGAACGAATACAGTGGATTTAAGGCGATTGGTGAAAGTCTGTGGGCCGTAAAAATGAAAAGACCAACAGTGGAGCTGTGTAAACCCATCTACGTGGGGTTTACTGTGTTGGACCTATCGAAATGGCTCATGTACAGTTTCCACTACAAGTATGTGAAACACAAATATGGGTCCACCGCTACCCTATTAATGACCGACACCGACAGCCTAATCTACTGTGTTCAGACTGATGACATCTATGAAGATATGGTAAAGGATGCAAATCTATTTGATGGGAGTGATTATTCTAAAGAACATAAATGCTATGGCGCCACAAAAAGAAGGTAATGGGAAAGATGAAGGATAAGATGGCGGGAAGGACAATTTGGGAATTTGTTGGGTTCAGGTCGAAAATGTATAGTATATTGGATACAGAAGAAAAAGAAAAGAAGAGAGCGAAAGGGGTTAAGTCAAATGAAGTATCGAGACGAATAAGACATCAATTATACAAAGATACACTCTTTGATGGGTCTCAACATAAGCATTTGATGAGAAGTATAAGAAGCGATGGAGGAGAAATTAATAGCATTGTACAAAATAAGACTAGCCTTAGTGCTTTTGATGATAAACGTTACATTTTAAACGATGGTTGTTGTAGTTTTGCATATGGTAATTGTAATGTTATGCAGTAAAATGTTGAAAAAATAAACGGTAAATTGTTGTAAAAAAAGAAAAAAAAAAAAAAAAGCCGTAACGGTTGCCTAGCCGTCTGATGAGACCCTTTAGCAGGGGTCGGAAACGGTAAAAACATCTGTTGTCTCAGGTGCCCGCAGCTGAGATGCTGCGGAAATCGGGTGCCATTTTTGCACTTGAGATGGTCTGCAGCAAATGGATTTTGAACTAGAATCGGTTGCGCCAGAACTTAACCATTTTATATCTACTATTGGCCGTTGGCCGAGTATTTCTGGGCCAATTGGCTTGGCCGGCCATTGGCCGTTGGCCGGCCAATTGGCCGTTGGCTTTTTCGTTGGCCGTTGGCTGTTGGCCGGCCAATTGGTCATTGGCCTGTTGTCCGTTGGCCGTTTGGCCTGCCGTTGGCCTAGCTTAGACGTATTGATTTTCACACCTACACTTGCAGAGAACTGGTTTTCTTGTGCAGTCGTTTTGCAGGTTAACGTTATGTTAAGAGTTTGAAAGTAAACGCCATGGTAATCGCAAAGCCAATAGGAGATTTCGAAAGCCGACTTGACCCATTTCTTTACATGATCACTCAATGGTCTCCACGTCAGCATACGTCCAACGACGAATGTTAGGATCGTTTTACGCTTTCCCCCTGCCTAACTTTTGATTTTTTGACCAATAACTTTGAAATTTGGTGTGGGTTCATACTGGAGATTGGTGAATTCAAAAATTCAAAAATTTTAAAATTTCACGAAATTTTTAAAATTTTTAGATTTTTGTTTGGTAGGGGGGATCAGGGGAACCAAAAAATTTTTGTAAGACAATTTGCTGAAAACATGCATACAGGGTTTTCTAGAGCGCTAGAGAATCTGAAATCCGTTCTTCGATTTAGCTTTTCGTTAGCTCAGTATAAGCTTACATGTTAAGCTTGCCAACTTTAAGCTTGATACTGAGCCAACGAAAAGCTGAATCAAAAAACGGATTTCTGATTCGTGCTCAGCGCCCCAGAAAAACCTTGTAGTGCATGTTTTCAGCAAAATTTTTTTCAAAAGTTGCTGGTTCACTTGCTTTCTAAATAAAAATTTAAAATTTTTTAAAATTTTTCAAAATTTTAAAGTTTTTGAATTTTTTTAATTCACCGAAACCTCCAGTATGCACCCACCAAAATCTTCAAAGTTGATGGTCAAAAAATCAAACTTCGAGCTGGGGAGAAAAGCAAAAGATCAGAATGTTATTATTCCAGAAGCACGAACAAACGTGTTGAAAGTTTCAGGCTTATTGTACCCACTCAGCACTAATGTATCAACGAATACTATTTATTCCGTAATACACACAAAGAGGAGTGAAAGGTTTGCAATCTTAACTATACTGAAGGGCGGTGAACTTTTTAGAAAATCCAAGATAGAATATTTGAACTGATATTGAAAACAAACTAAATATTAATGCTATTGCTTTTCGGAAAATTATCACAACTATTCAACAGTGCTGGCGCTGGGTGTTTGCCGGTTCAACCAACGGCCGGCCAACACTCGAGCAATGCGCTGGCCTACGGCCGGATTTGCCGGACAATTGGCTCCAGCTCTATTCATTTAAATAAAAAAATAGCAAAATTTTAGCAATGTTTCCGGGTTTGTAGGAAAAATTCCCATCTGGGCTTGAAAACTGAACGTTGGCCTCCCGTTGGCCGGCCACTTGCCCTTGGCCGGTCAACGCCGAAATTCCGGCCAAGCCAATTGGCCTGGCCGACGAAAAATTCGGACAACGCCCAACACTACTCCAAAAGCCTTCATATGCGACTGTTCAATAAAATTTGAGGTAAAAACTCTGTCCGTTCCACCTATTCTAATTCTTTTCTTCGCGTTTTCGTTATGCGCGTCCTACGATCAAGTTTTCGTTTAAGCTTACATCCAGTTTAAGTATTTTGTCAATGGTATAAACAGAAAAGAACTAATTCATATGCAAATATGGAAAATCAAATTTTCTATGAATTAATTTCAGTCGGCTATCAAAATAGTTTCTTTGTTAAAGCTTCAGATCCCGTCCCAAATCGTTAGAGTTTTAGACCCGATCCGGTGACCGAAATAATTAACGACAGCAGTTACAGTGGACAGCAGTTACACTGAAAACTTACTAATTTTTTCGATACTCCCCACGCCAGTTGGATCTATAATCCGGTTGGGAATAGGGTCAACCTTAACAATATATAAGTTGGCCAAGGAGAACCTTACAAATGTTATAAAGTAGAGGAAGTATATATATTCTGAACGAACCAATAAGACTAGAATAAATAAGCCAACTTAGATCAGCAACACCATGCACGATAAAACATTAAGTCAGTACGTTTGACATGAGAGTAAAAGCATTTTGTCAGTATTTCAATTCAGAAAAAATGACTTGATCCTGTTGGGAATAGTTTAGTGCATAAAGACTAAAGTATATGCCTAAAACTAGCTTGAAATGAAAAAAAGTATGTTCTAGCGGGTATGGAAGTTCTGCCAAAATACAGAATATAAGAATATGAAACTCTGACACTATGAATGTACCCTTAAAATTTCAGGCTTCAGGAGCAGTGTACCCTTGAAACCATGACCTGGGAGAGATAAGGGAAGCGGGAAGTTCAGCTTTTCACTTAGAATTGGAACTAAGCAGTTGACCGAGCCGGCGGATCAGTTAAGCATGCTATCGTTACACTACAGGATCTTCAGTTGAACTACCGTATCAGGCTTATCAATTTTTCTAATGCCTGCTTCCGCTGCAACGTTAAAGCGGAACTCCCCCGAGTCTCTGCACTAAATGCAGGCTTTCGTTCGCTAAAGAGTGTCTGCTCATTAACCTAAAGGTTTACTAGGTAAATGTCACCAAGAGTACATAATAGATAAGAGTATGACAGCTGGCAGGCTCTGTGTTATCAGCTCTCGAGCCATGCTCTGAACGCTAACAGCCCATCCCCCCCGCAGTTGCGTACCTAGTGGGCCCCCCGCAAATCAGTACCCAGTACGCAATTGCGTATGTTCACTTTTTCTACCGTAAGCCACCCCTCCGCAAATGTGACCTATCATTCGTTTGAAAAGTGATGGGTTTGTTTTGCGGGGGAGGGGGTCGAATGATAGGTCACATATGCGGGGGGGGTGCCTTCCTGTAGAAAAGAGTGAGAATACGTAAATGCGTACTGGGTACTGATTTGCGGGGGGTCCATTAGGTACGCAATTGCGGGTGAATGGGCTGTTAGCGTACAGAGCATGGCTCGAGAGCTGATAACAGAGAGCCTGCCAGCTGTCACACTCTTATCTATTATGTACTCTTGATGTTACCGATAAACAGGAAATTCATCATTTATTTTTATTAAGTAAAAATTTTTACATCAACCAAGCATTTACTCATCTTATAATTTTAATTTTATTTAAAGAGTTTTATGCTCTAATAATGCACTATTGTCTGTCCCATGTACTTTAACTGGGTCACACAACACCGAAACATCGAAAAGTGGCTCAAAAACTAAGTGGCGGACTGCTATTAAGGAATATCTTTCAGAGACGTTGTGCCAGATTTGGCTGCGGGCGTGGTTAACCGCAGGTACCCGCTGGCCCATACGGGTGTGGGCACAATTCTGTGAGGCGCAACAACCACAAATTTTTCCTAAATTTACCTTCTAAGACCTGTTTATAGGCTTTTAATATTAATTTTTATAAAAACTGCATGTCTCCTAACGAGACTGCAATCAATCCATTTTTGCTACTTCATGAAAGTAGTTTTGTATCCCGTTCCTCCACATCATGAATGAACGCTTCCGGCATTGATAATTGCAGCAAATTTGGAAAGACTGCAGTTTAGTCAACTGTGAAGCTTGGAATGTGCTGGTTGCAACTCCAGTGATTTCATGTGTCTTTAAGGTGGTGATTCCTTTTGGAGAGACATCAACTTTGAACCATGATTACATTCATTACTTTGAGTTAAAAAGCCATCTTTATATCAAAATAGAGCTTAACATTTCCTTTTTTTATTGAATACCATGAAACTAATGAAAGACCAACCGAAACTGAGATTATCAATACAGCACCTTCGACCTGAAAAATTCGGACCTAAGGTGGGTATCGAACCCACAGCCTTTGGCGATCTAGGCCAACGCTCTACCGATTGAGCCACCCAGGCACAGTCAAATCACGTTTGAATTCGTTCCCAAACAGTAGTGACATTTTAGAAGACGCTTTCGCGCCAGCCCACACAGTTTGCATTTCGAAAGTAAGTATGTTTGGGGTTCGAAACGTAGCTTAATAACGGATTTTTGAAGAAGTGAAATTTTTCAGATTTTTTGCAAACTGAAGTAAACATTTTCCAGAGGCATTGATTATACTAGCTGATTATTGATTATGCTTATTCGATAGCTCGAAAATGATTAAATGAGCCTCAAGAATCAGAAGTTAGCTTATTTCAGCGATAGAATCAGTTCAAAGTTAACTTTTCACACTGTGGTCAGTGTGATCAGACAAATTCCACGAAGGCTACGGGCTGTTTGCGGGCGGTCGCGGTCACCAAAGGGTGCGGGTGCGGGGCGGTCGCGGTCATACAAAATGTGTTCACTCCCAACGAAATTGACAATCGCCACGAATGGTACATGTATGAATTTAATTTATGGGAAAGCTCAGATAAAGTGTCAACAGACAGTGGGGGGGACTTTGAGCACTCAACTGCTTGTATCCCGAGTTTTTTAGTTGAACTGGCAGCTTTTGTGTAAAGCTCAAAAGCATTGCCGATAACAAAATCGACGCATTCATCAACATACAGACTAAGTAACCATTTACACAGGTGAAGGACGGGACCAGAGCCAATGTACCTCACGGGACAGAAAAAGTAAACGTTGGAAACAGAGAGGAAATAGCAATCGAGCAACCGACCTACCCATGAAAAAGGGGGGGGGGCGGAAAGACATAACAATATAATTGATCAAAATGAAATTGTAAAACCAATAAAATTTTGAAAGAGAAATGGAGGGGTGGAATTTGTGAGGATTTAGCAAAGAAATTGGTAAACCAGAGTAATGAGGAGAAAATGAAAGAAAAACGCTAGGTACCCAACCTATGTTCTATTAGGGCCCTGTTTAGCAAACTGGTTGTCTTGTGGCCTTCTGTCAATCCTTTCTCACAGCTTCATTTTTTAATGTTTAAGACAGCTGTGGCTGTGCGTGCCGGCTCTCACGTAAGAAAACGTTTAGTAGATGCCAAAACTGGCAGTCTGTTTAACAACAACAAACTCTGTAATGGCAACAGATAACTGCTCAGGTTTTTAGCAAAAAACAGACACGGCGTTGTACCTTAGTCGTTAAGTAGGTATTAGTCCAGAATTGGAAGTGTGCCAATATTTTGTGACCCGCGGGTACCTGCGACACGTGATCATTTGACAAACGACAGACAAGCGACAAAACCTCGCTTTAGTAGAAATGTATATGCAATGCACAAGTGCAAAAGATATGAATGAATTGCAGAAAAGCTGAAATTGTTTCCTGTTTTGTAAATTGTAGTTTTATGGATAAAGAAGGCTTAACTTTGGTTAGAATTGATGTGAACATAGTGCCTGTTGGTGATGACCCACTCTTGACCCGCGGGGCGCGGGCACCCATTTACTACAGAGTACGCTCGACCCACTTCCAACTCTGGGTATTTGTAAAGAAAATGAAAAATAAGGAGTTTGAAGTGCGTTCTAAAGCCTCAGAAACCTGGTTTACTCTTCTTCGGAGAGATTCTGAAAATATTATAAAAATGACCTCCCTCAGCCTCAAATTAGCAGCCCCACTTTTTGAGTCAAGGCTAAAACTAACTGAGACAGTGAGTTTGTGCTAAGCACTGCATGAGATTTAATTGAGACAGCGATAATTAATTCACATTCTTTGAAGTATTTGTGGGACTGCTAAGCTGAGGTTTACAGTCCCACTTTTGAGTCACGCTTTTAAACGTTGCCATTACTTTTGGCGTAAATTGTAATAAATGAGACACGCACTGATTAGCTTGTGTATAGCGAAATTGTTTGGGTATTTGAGAATTAATTTTAAATATTGGCTGTTTGGACATTCACTGCTTCGAAGCTAAGCTTTGGCTTAGTCACTTGTAAACGGGGCTGAGCCATAGGTGTAATTGGAGGAGGTGTGGGGGGTGTAACCCCCAGCCAATTTTCCAAACCACCCCCAAAATCTGAATCTGAGGGGGGGGTAGTCGTAGCCGAAGGCTTATCGGTACCGGCTGAAACCCTACCTAACTCAGGCCCCCCTTGACTCCGCCCCATTTATGCACGTGGTCCAAAGGGGGGATCGGGGTCAGTGTTACTATACTTACATGCTAAATTTGACGGGGGCCCAATTTATGCAGCGGGTATGATTTACACATCAGTGTAGAAAATCTACAAACACGAGCCCGACCCCCGTTTGGACCCCGTACATGTACAGGGGCGGGGTGAGGAGGGTCTGATTTGGGTAGGGTAGGTGGGTCAGTCGATACGATAGCGTGCAGAGGATGTAACAGGCTTATAATGCACAGCGTATGACGCTTGTCATACTCTTGTGTATTAATGTACTCTTGGTAACAACAAGAGTACATAATAGATAAGAGTAAGAAACTCTCGTAATTTCCGGGGGGTCCCACTTTGCACAAAATACACGCTTTCATATAAGTCTGTGTCTGCTCGCTGATTGGCCCATTAGCCTAAGGCTTATGGTAGGTAATTTATTAGTTATTTTAAATAATTAATTATAATTTTAATTAGCCTAATGCAATTAAAAAACTAATTCGACAACTTTGTAGCATTTTTTCTGCTCTTTCTAATGATATCAAAATTGTTGCATAATACAAAAATTCGAAGGAATGTAATGTGCAACAATTTTTATATTATTAAAGAGAGCTGAAACAATGCTACAAAGTTGTCGAATTAGTTTTTATTTGTATTTGGCCAATTAAAGTTATAATTAGTTAATTAAAACAAGCAAAATTGTGTGCAAAAGGATAATAGTTGTCTGAGTTACATTTTAATTAAATGTATACCTGCTGCGCAGAAAAACCTATTTATTATACTAATATTTTAAAATTAGCTGTTCTTTATCGTGGTTGCATTAAAGCATACATTTACGTTTACAGCAACGTTGTTAAGCTAGACAGCTTCCGTCGCAAACAACAAGCGTTATGTTTTCAAAAAAGGCAACTAAAATTTTATGCAATGAAAATTTTGAACCTGCAAACATTGCTATGGCTGAACTGATTGAAATTTGGAACCTGTTATTCCCTTACAAAAGAATACGTATATTTTGTAGACAACTACAGAATCAGAAGTCAGAACAACGTGTTTGCTTGATGACTCATCTTTGATCACAAATTAAAACGATGTGTAAATCATGCTCAGCTTATGTTAAACCATTGACTACATGCAATCATGCAAATCCATATGTTTAGCACCGTGCTGCCTGTAATCACAACAGCTGAGCAAACATAAGAGACCTGCTGCGCTGAGTAATAAATTACTTACCATAAGCCCTAGGCTAATGGGCCAATCAGCGAGCAGACACACGCTTATATGAAAGCGTGTATTTAGTGCAAAGTGGGACCCCCCGTAACATCCGGGGGGGGGGGGGTCCCGAGTTAATGAACCGAGCATACCGTACATGATTTGTACATGCTAGCGTAAGAGTTTCTTAATTTTATCTATTATGTACTCCTGGTAACAACAATATTTATGGAGAGAGCAGATATAGAATAATAATAAGTATAATTTAGGAGGGCGAAGCCCGACACACACAAACAATTATACAGTAGAAATGACTTACACACACTTACCAATATAAATGGGCAAATAGAAAACTGGTATGTTTTTTGGATAAACCTGCAATAAAATATTTCTTTTACGTCTGGTTCGGCGGTGGGCGTCCCCCGCCTCCAATAAGAAGCCGCTGACTAGATTCCCCTTCGTCAACTCTCAGACCGCTCCTACACTGTAAAAAATATTGCATAACAGTTATCTATTTTTCTTAGATAGGGAACTTGTGACATCCTACCTAATTAGATAACTGTTATCTAATAATTTTGGATGGCAGCAAACAATTTAAATTGGCGACTTGTTACCAAATTAACTTTCATAGCTTTTACCATATATTCCAAGGTAACTGTTATCCGTGAAAAATAGAGGGTTAGTACTTAAAATTTGTATTTGTTATTTTTTTGTTCAAACCTAGAATAATAGCGGAAAATAAAATGAATATGCTCTATAATACTACAGTTAATAATGCGAATATGAATATGACCGCTTTTACCAAGCAGCCTGTATGACACATGTACTCAGACTAGACTCAGACTGGTTTTTTGTGTAAAATACTGTGTAGACGCAAACGTCACTGCCAAAAAGGAGACTTATACGGCATGATTTCCAATGTTATTCTGCACTTGCCTGCAGAATTTCTGACGATTGCAAGTTATCTATTCTCTGGTTAGTTATAGGAGTGCTGTACTTCTGTAGCAGTCTACTGCAGCGCAACCATATAGTAACATCGCAATAAGTATACAAAACGTATCTAAGTTAAAGAAACGAAAGTTGTACACCTCCAGGCACCCGAAAAAATCGAATCCTCGTCTTCTGCTTAACGCTTTAACGCTAGACGCTCTAACCAACTGAGCCACAGGTGCTTCAGTAGAAAGAGCGGAAGACCGAATACGAACCCAAAGTGTACAACTTTTCAACGCACAAGTGCATAAGCACTAAGCTGTCTGTATGCCGAATTTCAAATACCTGTGACGAATGAATAACTTGTTATCGACGGTGCTGTATTTTGGACAGCACATACAGTACAGTGGAAGCTGGAGAGTGCACAAACTAACATAGCTACAGTTCCCCCTTATGACAGACACAATTACCACCAAGTTTCATATGTTTAGCCGTTTACAGTAAGTCTACAGACAGCGTGCTATGGTTGCTAGTAGTATAAAAATACCGATTCTGGAACAGAGGAGCAGGAGGCGCTTGAGGCAGATCCTACGCTACTAGTTTGTGGCTCTTCAGGAACCGCATACCATCATTATTTTTTAAAAACGGTTTAAACCGGTTTCTTTTATCTGCTTTCCTACCTATGAATACAACTCCACTGAAGTAAGTTTTCAGTTAAAGCTCATGACTTCATAACTTTGTAGGTTCTCAGATATATGCTGTGACGAAAGTAATGGTTACTATCCTGAGAGATGAAGCTAAATACTGCTAAGCTCAACAAGCATATCAACTACCACACTCATTCCTAAATGAAGAACAGGACAATGAATACTTATATTGGTGGTACTATATTGATGTATGTTATACTTATCTTATTCAATAAAAAACACAAAGTCGTTGTTGTTTCTTTTAATGATAGAATATAACAACTAAACAATATCACAATGACCATATGACAAACTACTAATCCCATCATCCAAAATGTAACGCTTATCATCAAAAGCTGACAAGCTAATTTTGTTGGAAGTTAAGGTGAATAGTTGATGCTTATCACTTCCGATCATATCATTACATTTCGACGAAGGGATTTATCAAACAACGTTTCAACATAATCAGAATGGTTCAGATAACGTTTTACCACATACTTTTAACCTCTTTAGCCCACTTTTTAGCCTCCCCACCGCACAAAATACTATACATTTTAGCCCGCGAACCAGAAAACTCAGAAATAGGACTACCATTCGTCTCATCTTTCATTTTCCCCATTACCTTTTTATTGGTTGTGGAAAACAAAAAATGATCGGAAGGGTAGTCACTGAAGTCAAACAACTGGGAATCAATATACATATCTTTATATACATCATTGCATTCAATAAAATAACATAAACTATCAGTGTCGGTGAATAATAATTTACATTTATCATTATATTTAGGGACAATGTAATTATAATGGAAATCGTACATGAGCAGTTTTGACAATTCAAGCACAGTAAACCCAACATATATGGGTTTGTTGAGCTCGACTGTCGCTCGACTCATACAAACTGCTACCAAGTCCTCATTGAAAGCAGTTGCCCGCTCAAAACGAGGATTCGACGCCAATTTGGCGAATCGAGTCTGATCAGATGCGAGTTCCACATTAATTTATTGACATTTTCCATTGATTTTCCAAAGACAAAAATTATTCAGCAATTTAAACAAATTCTTTTCAAAATCAGACTTAGCTACTTAGCGCATCTCAGTGTTAAAGTTGATATACTTTTGCATCCATGCTGACTGACGAAATGCCAGGACACGGTGCACATGCTTCAGTTTTAAACCCAAAGATAAATAAAGTTTTAAGTTACGAAAATGTAGTATGTATTTTTGCTCATGTAAAAGATTGGGTACAAGTTTGTGCACCTTCGCACCAGTAACGCTGAGATCCGCTTTCAGTTGTTTACAGTATGGTGACAACATGTTGTCAGAAATTAAAAGTTTCTCAGGTGCAAGTGGATAACCATTGTGCAGTGGGTGTAGGTCTTTTTTATGCCCCAAATCAACTTCCAAAACATATCCCTCCTCACCATCCACATCTACTGTAGACCAATCAATTTTGTCAATTTCAGATTGTGAAAGCCAATGGAATTTTGCACAAGGCTGTTTTTGACTCATAGCCCACCCATACAAATTATTAGCATCTAAATACATAATATAGGAAATAGGCATGCTATCATCGAAATTGTTTAGATAGGGATTATTCGCTTTCGCATAACGATGGGAAATCATCGATACACCTCCACGAATTCCCTGTTTAAAATACATATACTAATCGATGTCTTTAAGAAGCTCTAGTCTAACGTCTGTCAGCTTAAGACAAGCATCCCATCCAAAATTAGGCAAAGTTATGTAAGTGATTGGAAACTAGAGGAAAGCAAGCTGGTCGCAGGCTTGGGCATAAAGCAGTGAATAAGATTATGGGTAAGAGACCAACACCTCGAAAAGGTATAAAAGGGGCAAAAAGACAACGACATCAAGACATATTCAGTAATGGCTCTGATTCATGAGCGGTCCTGTCCTTGCGTCTCCACACAGTTGGATCTCTTCAAGCTGCCAGGTACTCAGACAAGTCAGGAGAAGAGCAACTATGTACCTTACTATCCCTTGGCTAGTACAACTGATGGCGGATCTATAGAGTTTGACATAAAGTCATCCCCTCATTATACAGACCTGTCTGATACGAGGCTCTATATTGCAGCTAAAATTGTATTAGCAAGTAGCGGAACTGCATTTGGTAATGATGTAAAAGTAGCACCAGTTAATATGCTACTACATGCACTTTTTTCCAAAGTGGATGTGCATGTGTGTAATCGAATGATCACTCAAAGTACTGGAACGTATGAATGGAAGGCAGCCTTTGAAACTCTGTTGAATTTTGGTAGTGATGCAAAAGGAAGTCAACTAAGCTCTATCATGTACTATAAAGATACAGAAATGGAAGACGTGAACGCGGCTGCATCTGCTAGTAATACTGGATTAGCAAAACGTTGGGTACGGACAGCAGGCAGTAGGCTGTTTGAACTTTATGGACCTCTTCATGTGGATTTGTTCTTTCCAGACAAGTATCTACTGAGTAATGTGCCTATTCGGATCAAGCTCAGAAGAAGTTCCCCAGAATTTTGTTTAATGTCTGGAGAGGATGTGTCTCAGAAGTTTAAGATTGAAATCAGTGAAGCAATCCTATGGGTTCGACATGTACAGATTGCACCGAGCATCTCATTAGCACATGAAAAGGCCCTATCTCTTGGGAATGCACTATATCCTGTTAACAGAACTGAGATTGAAGTGCTCACAATACCATTCAACTCTCGATCTGCTTCACGAGACAATTTCTTGCTGGACGTATATACCAAAGAAGCTGGTGTTTGCAATGATTACAAACAACGCTATGAATGGGCGTTACAGCAACAACCCGTTTAACTTTCAAACATTTGGTCTGGACAACTTGGAGTTAACTATTGACGTAGAACCAGTGGCTGGCTGCCCTATGAAGCTAAGTGACAGACGGATGATCAGAGTGTATGCAAACCTATTTAGCGTAAAGAACAAGTCCTATTCTGACTCTGGAACAGGCATAAACTATCCAAATTTTTAAAGTGGATATGCCATGTTCTGCTTTGATCTGACTCCTGACGGTTGTGGAAATACTTCTCACCACTTGGAACTGAGTAGACAAGGAAACCTACGACTAAGTCTGCAGTTTGCAAGCAATCTGGTCCAAACGATTAATGTTATCGTCTATGGAGAGTTTGAAAGCATCATTGAGATAACAAGGGCTCGAGAACTGTTGATGGACTACAAGGCCTAATACATACGCTGGAGATTGAGCGGTTGTTGGAAAGGGTTCCTAATTTCAAAGGTGTGTTTGCGAAAGATGAATTTGCGATTGATGGTCCTGGTGGTTTGGTGGTAAATACAGCTCCCTCCTCTCGTCCCGGGCAGCATTGGGTGGCAATCTATATCCATATGGAAGGACAAACTGAATTCTTTTGCTCCTACGGAATGATTCCTAAACTATATGGATTCAATCTGACTAATTGTGTATTTAATACTGTGGCTTTGCAGTGTATTGATAGTAGTGCGTGTGGTCTATATGTTGTTGCGTTTTTGTTGTGGCGGTGCAGGGGTTATGGGACTTTTAAGCAATTTTTAAAGCTTTTTGGTGTGGATTGTACAGAAAATGATAAAAATGTGAAAAATTTGGTGGCGGTATTGTAGTCTATTATGCTCATATTTAATTTTTTATGCTTGTACTCATATTGAATGTTTCATGCGATTGTAAATAAATAATAAATAAATCCTAGTAGTTGGATAGGGCTTAAACCTAGGATCTAGGGACCTAATTGGAGAATGCTTACTTGGGATAATAATGTACTCTTGGGATTGGAATATGCAATCTATATACCACTTACCAGGATTAGAAGTATTTGGATTTGAGGCTTCTTCTACTTCTGTCTTCCAGCAGTTTTCGACGTTTGGTTGGAACTGGTCTGAATTTTTGAGTGTAGTCAAATGTTGATTATCTGAAATTTAAAGAAACTTTGTAAAATATTGTCAATTACTTTGATGGAACTATTGCCCTTCTTTAATAAAGTTAAATTGTAATTACAAAATTTGACAGCTCAATTACAAAATTTGACAGCTCGATGCCAGACTCAGCATCGCAAGGCAAGTCTTAAGTGCAGCTGTAGAAAGAAGTTTATGTATAAAATCAACAAATTAAAGCATATCACTTAGCAGAATCAATGGATGATGGTGATAATGACGATGATGATAATGATGATGACGAAGATGCTATAGAGTTTGGAAAAATTGTGTTTCCGTTCGTAGAACCGTTGCTTTTATACTGGAAATTGGGGGTAAATATTTAGGGTGGTGGAACACTGATTCAGACCAAATTTTTTAAATTGGGTTGAAAAATTGTATGCATATGTGTATAAAAACTAAATTAATGAGTTCGTAGAAGTGGAGGGGGTCGGAACTTGTTTTTTTGATAAGACCCCTACGTATTGTTTAAAAAGCGAAATTATTTTCAAAACATAATTAGGGCAGTGCTCTATTTTTCAATTTCTTTAGTTTAAAGTATTTTCTTTTGTCAACAGTTTTCTTTTCAAAACGGAGGTGCCTTCAACGATTCCGTAGTTCGTTTATGTGTTTTTAAATTATTATTATTTTAATTAATTAGTTTAACTTTATATTTTAGCATTGTTATTTCAAAGTTTGATGAATTAATAATTTTAAAGACGCCACAAAATTGGTAGAGATGGGTAGGAGCTGCATCAGGAGCCACAAACTAGTTGCGCAGGATCTGCTTCAAGCGCCTCCTGCGCCTCTGTTCCAGAATCGGTATTTTTATACTACTGTTGCTGCATAACAGTACAGCACGATAGCAGCACCGCACAGCGCTGCGACTATGCTCATCGTGTTCAGCGACCCCAATAACCCTTATATGCGTCCCACTAAGTGGCCCAAAACTGCATGTTTAGGCCTATTTTTGACTATTTCCTGTAGAGTTGGGACTTAGAATGACACGCTAACCATCCCAAAGTTTGCTAATGTAATGAAACGGATTTCGGTTAGTCAATATTTTTGGGTAATTGGGGTACTGAGAGGTCTCTTTCACGTCTTAACTTCTAATTTAATTTAAGCCCTTTCTAATTGCACAAGTTTGGAGGTCGGGCAAACTTGGTTTCTACAAGTTACAATCAGAGCACTGGTGAAATGGCGCGATTGGCACGACTTGAGCACTGGTTAAATGACTCAATAAATCAAGTCAGACTATCCTAAAATTACCTAATAATTAGTTGACCGCTCAATGGAACTTTGAGGTCAACTGATTATGCTACCTAAACAAGGTTTCCGTAACTAAACTGTGGTCCACCTTGTTCTCAAATCAAATCCCAAATCTCATCAAGTCAAGGCTTGTGTAGAGATAGTTACAGTACAGTTTACTAGTACTGACAGTGCTTCAATAACAAGGCTACAGCTAGATAATTCAGAATACTCCACGCAATTTCCACGATATTAGACGTTCAACGTTACAGACTTAACTTTTGGTATAGATCAATTTAAACAACTCAGCTCTTGTCAAACAATATTACAAACCCGTCGGTTGGTTGGTGATTTGCCTTGATCCAGATGAAAATCCAAATAGTGAAGTACAGAAATAAAACAGGCAAACGCATAAACACGAAAACTGGGTGATAGAGGCGTGACCTTGCGAAAACGTAGACTCAACAAACCAGACTCACACAGGCTCAACGGGCCAGACACGGTTCACAGACCAACACAGGCGTAACAGCCCAAAACAGTAATACCAGAATAGAGCAGAAGACAGTACACGACCGCACTCCAAGAGAGTCAACCTCGAACTGATTCAAATTGGGGTTCAGTCACCTTCACTCTCCCCTACCTGTACACGTGAAATTCTGCATTTTCGGTCTTTTTCAAGTCTTTTGATTTGGAGGCGAAAATCTCAGAAAGAAAGGCATACGTCATGATAAGCATGACCTATGAGATTGCTTTTGGGCTCATGGGGATCCCCAAAATTTCCAACTTAAGACGATTAACCCCACTTCCCAAACTTGACCCTTTTAGGAGAAAAACACACCAATTAAACGATGATTTCAAGCAAACAGAAAATGTTAGTTTCACAAAGGCATCCCCATTTAGCAAACAGGCGCATAACAGTTTCGGACAAGTACAAAGGCTACTTCACATAAATCGACCACTGCTGTTCCAAAGAAATTGACAAGTTATTTCCAAGACGATTAGAATTAGAATTAAGGATTTCAAGTTAGTTAACAAAACACGGAAGTTTCAAGCTAGACACGTTAGTTAACAAAACACGGAAAGTTTCAAGCTAGACACAGAAGCAGAATTAGTAACACAGAATCACAGGAAATTAGTTTACGATAAATTAGTTTACGATCAAAAGAATTAGTAACAGAGTCAAGAGTTTGAAAACAGAAAATGAAACAGAAAGTTAACCAGAAAACAGTTATCTTTTAGCCCTTTTTACCCTCTGGGCTAAGATTAAATTTTCTTGCCCTTACACTAAAGCATTAATCTCTGAAATGGAGTTTCTCTGGAGAATTCAAACAGGTAGTTAGTATCGGTCATCCGTTGCCTTAGTTGGTCGGGTTGTTTGGGGACTTTCCAATGCTTGCCACGGCAGCTGAGTCGTAAACGTTTGTCGGTTCTGGTGTGATTTATTCCATTTATACACTACCGATTGTAGAACCTGCCCGAATAGTCAAGACTCGTTTATTTAGCATAACATCGGCAAACCATATGTTTTTACACTGTTTTTGTTAGAAGCCCCCAGGATCGGAGCTTTCCCACCTGAGGAAGGGTATCTCACAAAGCTCGTCCAGAAACAGGCCTTAGGGGACAATTTTGGCTAAAATCGAAAAATTCAGTTTCGGTTCTCCCTTCGTTCCCCGAAATTTCGCCTCCTGATTTCAATTTCATCAGTGGATAAGTACCGAGTCGGACACAAAAGCACCGAGTGGAACAACAGTACCTAGTGGGACTACTTGCTAATTTATTAACGATAATTGTCAATTTCAACTCTTGTCTTTGCATTATCATTTGAGTTGTCTTTGACTATAGAGGCAGAAGCGGTAGGCTTCACTTCTATGGCTTACAGAAACTGCCATTACTTCCAACTTTTGATTAACCAGCGTTCACAGAATTACACGATTTATTGTTTCACAATTCACTCGCCACTTCGGTTTCTTCGTTTTAGGATTTGATGTGAGCAACGCACATATTAATTCTAAAAAACAAAATTTTGATCAGCACATGTCAGGACAGTCAACTTTTTCAAGAAAGCTTTTAGCTTTTAATTGTTTAGAAGCCAAATTTGTGGGGACTGTCTGCTTATTTCCCTATCACATAAATTGGAATATACCCAGTATTATCCATTAACAGTGCTCATTAACACACGGATGCAGTCCAATTTTTTCATAAGTTAGGGATCAAAGAGTTCCAAGGAAAGGGAGTACGTCTCTGTCTCTGTAGAACGTGTACCAAGAACCTTTGCTGAAGTGATGGTTAATTTCGATGTTTTAAAGTGATAATATTTAAAATGTTGATCAGAATAGAAACAAGATGACGAGCTTTGGTCTCCCATGGTTCGTGTGACAGCTTCACAAATATTCATTGGGAGTTTTTGCTCACGGCAAGTGCAAAGATTTGGCGTTGCCTAGAATCGAACCAGGGATCACCCGGATTGCAGTCAGATGTGCTATGTACCGTCTACGACGGAGTCTAGGAGAGGCGATCACGTAATTTTCATATCATCAAAACTTCTATATCATAACTTCTATGTAGTGTTGTTTCAGTAGCCGATTTTAGTTTCAGTTTCAGTTTCAGTCGGTGGTTCGAAATAATTTCAGTTTCAGTTTAAGTTTCAGTCGGCAACGTAAAATAATTTCAGTTTCAGTTTTAGTTTCAGTCGGAGTTTCAGTTTCAGTTTCAGTTCGGTTTAAAAACAACGGTTTCCAGCTTTCTGAGTTAATATAAAGCACAATTTAGTGTTTATTCAGCCTCTCTTACAGCAATGTTAACAGAATCGAAGCTCAAAACCTTAAAAAATTTCCAGATTTAAAGAATTTTTGACGTCTTGATTGCCGCAAATACTTCTTTGTAAACAGAATTGTTCCTGTGTGGAATTCACTACCCTCAGAGGTGGTTAATAGTACTTCTGTTGCAATGTTTAAACGTAGTCTAACCTCGCTAAATTTAGTCAGATTTTTGAAAGGCCATGCGTTGGAAGTCGGCTAACGGCTCTGCATGGCCTTTTGCCATGTTACTATTAATAACTATTATTAATGACTGGATATGCTGTGTTATTCAAACGATTGTCGTTGTACTGGCAATAAACCTCGTAGTTAGTTAGTTAGTTAAAAGACTGAAACTAGTTTCAGTCCGAGTTTCAGTCTGGGTCTTTCCAGATTACACCCCCCCACCACTCAAAGTTCTTAAAACTCGGCCAAATGAGCTGAAATGTGGTGTGGGTATGTTTTCGACCACGCTGAGTTCAAATATCGCAAAATTTTACGATTTCGGAAAATTCGATTTTTTTCGATTTTTTTCGATTTCTAACGGGGGACCGAGGGTAACCGAAAAATTTTTTGTTTTCGATTTTGCTGAAAAGTTGTATATAGGGGTTTTCTGGTCCGCAGAACACGAATCTGAAGTCCGTTTTTGATTCAGCTTTTCGTTAGCTTGATATAAGCAAAAGTTGTAAGCTTAAGTTGTAAGCTTATGCTGAGTTAACGAAAAGCTGAATCAAAAAACGGACTTCAGATTCGTGTTCTGCGGCCCAGAAAACCCCTATATACAACTTTTCAGCAAAATCGAAAACAAAAAATTTTTCGGTTACCCTTGGTCCCCCCTTAGAAATCGAAAAAAATCGAAAAAAAATCGAATTTCCCGAAATCGTAAAATTTTGAGATATTTGACTCAGCGTGGTCGAAAACATACCCACACCAAATTTCAGCTCATTTGGTCGAGTTTTAAGAACTTTGAGTGGTGGGGGGGGTAATCTGGAAAAGACCCTTCAGTCTTTCACCCAATATAGTTTCAGTTTCATTTTCAGTTATAGTCGGCTGCCTAAAAATGTTTCAGTTTCAGTTTCAGTTTCAGGTCTCTTTTCAAGATAGTTTCAGTTTCAATTTCAGTTTCAGTGACTGAAACATCACTACTTCTATGTAACATGGGAAAATTTTCAAGATTAAAATCCCTGCTACAGTCCGTCACTTTTGTGCCAGAAGAAATGTAACTTCCCTTTCTTATCTTCTCTTTATTTCACTGATGAGTTCTGTTTCTTATCTTCTCTTTATTTCACTGATGAGTTCTGTTTTCTTGTTCATATTGATTAAAATGGTTGGTTCAATTGCAAAGCAACCTACTAGCTTGCAAAACTTATAGCGGTAACCCAATAGCCCTGAGAAACAGAGAGAGTTCGATGGCAGGGCAATCCGCTGAATCGCTTACGTAGTTAGCTGGAGCGTTAGCCGAAGAATTAGCTATGGTTGAATTTCAGTATTTTGCACTGCTGTCCCTGTCACCACATCTTCAAACTAGTAATTAAAGTAATTAAAGTAATGTTTCAATCATGAATGTGGTTAACTCCCTGGTTTCTGGTTTTCATCATTGCATTTGCTGCATACGACCGAACAACCGTAGCTATTGAACAATCTGTGGTAGGTTGAAGCCGAGCTCAAGTAGCCAGTTGATGGCTCTGCTTGGCCTTTAGTGGCTATGCACGCACATTATGAACAAAATGTACCTATGATTTTTGTACGTGCATCAATGCATTATATACTTATGCATATATTAGAGTGTTGTGCTGGCACAGAGTTGGAAGCGGGTACCATTTTGGCGGCCCGCCCCGCCCCGCTACCCGCACGCTGGTACCCGCCCCGCCCCGCCCCGCGGCCCGCGGCCCGCAGCCAACTGATACCCGCAAGATACCCGCAAAATTTTTCAAGTGGTATGCGATTACTATGTTGTTAAATTTATTAAAAAATGTCAATAATTAAAAATAAACTTTGATTTAAAGCTTCCAAACTACTTTATAAAATAGTGTATTGCGATGGGTAGCTGAAATATGACAATTAATCCAACTTGCCGAAGTTTGCCAAAAAAGTAAAAAAGGTTTTCTTAAAGTTTAAAAATTTAAGCTAACTGATACGTTTAATTAGAGATACACATGGACTTGGCTCCCAATGTCAGTCTCGGTGGTTCAGCCCGATGCCGACCGGGACCAAAATTTTGTATTTTTTGGCAATTTTTCGCCAAAGGTTTGGAATTTTAAAAGTCAAAATTAAGTTTTAATTGGTAGAGATCGCTTGTTATTATATTAGTCATCGATTTGAATGAAAAAACACTAGTAATTTTGTCGATATATACTTGAAATTATGGTTGTAAATTGTAAAAAAGTAAAAATGTTAAAAAACATTTTTACAGTTATTAATAGTTGCAAAATTTCGGACTTTTTAACAGGTTTTTTAATGTTTTAATGTTAAAAATGTTTTACACTTTTTTACACGTTTTCACAGACCTTGTGGTAATGTGTGAACTTGTGGAAGCAATTTTTGTCAGAACGCAGTATTTAAGCTAAATTTGCTTATTTTCACCAATTTTTGCAAATTTTAAATAAACAGCGATTTTTAGTAAAAACCAACATTCTTTGAGCGATTTTTAGCACACCACAGCGATGTTCCAGTAAAAAAATCCGGCGAAGCTAGAAAATTTGAAATTTGAGTCTGGAAACTTAGTTTTGGCCACTTTTTTACTCCTTGTAACCGAATTTCTTACCGCTATTTTTTATTAATTTATTAATTTTTTAGTACTCCTTGTGGAGAAATTCGCCGAGAGGAGGGGTATTTCTTTGCTGTCCACCTGAGAATGTAACATACATGTAAATCCTCCAGAAAAGGGGAGTTTAACTGTCGAGCTTTCACTTTTCACTGAAAACTTTCAGCTTTCAGTTTAACGGATATTTTCGGATTCACTCCCAGAACTGGCCAGGGGCTACTACATTCTGAATAAAAAGCAAAGCGAAAAATTATAAGTTGTCCGACTAAAAGTTTTGTTTCTGTTACAACCACGGATAGCCATATAGTCATCAGGACTTTTCTAGAATAATATTTGTTTGAAAAATTTTTGTGCAAGCATTCCTAGTTTCGAACAATTTTTTTAAAATGTTGCAGAGTAACTTCTGTACCATCCACTGAACGTCACTAAAGGAACATATTCTTACAATAAAATTTAAGGATTTTAAACTTTGCGTATAGCATAACAAAAAAGTACAACAAAAACTGCACGTAAAGCAAACTGTGTGCTGAAAAATTAAGTTTATCTGCTTACTGAAAGCAAGAAATGCAAGTAGAGATCTCGATCAATGCACAGCACAGCATACTGTATGTATATAGTAAAGGGACTGAAAGTGGGTCACTTTTTGGAGACGTGCAAAGTGAACCACCCATAGCCAATCAGCTTATTTCTGGCTCAAAATCAACCAATTATTTTATAGATGGGCTGGAACTGTTTCACGCTTTCCGCTAATATAAACATAATTTTTTCACGTGAAGTAACGGACCTGCTATACTCAAAAACAATTCTAGTGATTCACTTTGCCCACATTCAGTCCCTTAACTCTACATGCTGTAGGATCACAACATAGCAACACAACATAGCTTATGATTACGTTTCTGGATATAGCCAAATAGAACAAGTTTAATCAAGGGCCCATATGCGCTGAAAATAGTAGTCGTGGAGAAGGACATCCAGCCAAAATTAGCGAATTTTTTGAAATCACCAACTTGAATTCTGTTCTTTCCGAACACTTTACGGAAATGTGTTAGAATTTTAGCTAATATATCAACAAGAGATACCCGCAACTACCCGCGCGGGTAGCCGGCGGGTAGCAAAATTTCTATTACCCGCGGGTACCCGCGGGTACCCGTGGGTACCCGCTACCCACTTCCAACTCTGTGCTGGCAATAAATGTAGTAAAAGGTGATGTAGTAAAAAAAGGTTGCTATCATTCTTTTCTCAAGATGTGAATATTCAAATTTTCAGATTTTCAAATTTTCATTTTAACAAATCTGTCCAATAACATAACTAGGTCCAAATACACGCAGAAATAATTGAATACATTCTATAGAGTAATGTATTTAACAGCAAATACGGTTAGGCATTTGAAAATTTATTATTGATCTGATTATTGATCGGATGATGCCGGAATAATAGTAACTGGAAGAAAATTAAATCGAGAACAAAATTTTTAATCTATCCAGCATAGCTTAGATAAGTTTTTCCGAGACTAAGTGACAATATTTGTTTTGGCGAGCAGGGCTTTGCTGGTTTAATTGTATTTAATCCGACCAATGGTCTGAAGTGGTTATCTGAAGTGGCAATTGTTAAAAATTTCGTTGCTGTCCGACAAACTGCCAATAACAACTTTCTTGGGCATCGCCTGATATACTTCTCTGAATCTTTGGAACATAATTATTGGGGTTTACATAACTTCACGCACATGAATGTATGCTCATTGCTCAGTGGTTAGCTTACTAACTTAATAAAATCAAAATAATGTCAACAGTAGATGATCAACATAAGAGTTCGGCAGCAGGTGTCGTTTAATTTTTTAAAAGCGTTGGCACAACCTCTGCAAGGCTAACAGTTGACACCTTCCACCAAAGTTAACGAAAAGGTTTACTTGGTCCACATCAAATTGTATCTGGTTCTGGACAGCAACTTTTTGAAATTGATACAAATGTACTGATTTAATGCATTAGCCGTTCTGCACGGAAATAAAAATGAATTTCTTAATGAGCATAGTGTAGCTTCATTTGAAAGACAAAAAATGTTTTTTCTATGGTCATTTGTACACCATTTTAGGCTAGACCAGTAATTGTTGTTGCTGGTGGTAATGATCCTGTTGAAATGCTAAAACCGGACGAAACTACTTGGCAAGTTCTTCCTTCAATGAACGAGATTAGGCACTCCCCAGCTGGAGTCTGTGCAAATGGGAAAGTCTATGTCATTGGTGGTGAAGTTGGAATTGAGGAAGGCAAGGCATGGATAGTGCAGAGGTAAATACAAGGTGTGGGTAAGTAGGTACCAGAAACTCGTTCCGAATTTAATAAGACATCCAATGCTAATCATCCGTCTGAATTCCCAGTAGCGGTTTTGTCTCACTGAATATTGGGTTAGTATGCATTGCAATGTAACGTTTACAGTTATTTTGCTCCGTGTGCTGGAAAGACAACATGATTAAACATTCAAACCTAAACCTGGTGGTGAGTATCACCTCATCAGGCTATAAGTCATCGCAACATTTTGAGGGGGCTTGTACCTTGAACAAAAATTTTCAGGGGGGCTTGCACCTCAAGAATAAATTTGTAAAATTTTTCGAAAAATTAATGCTAATTTTATTAAAATTTGTAATTTTTTGTCAAAATTTGCAAAAAAGCTTAAAGTTTTGGAAAAAAATTGAAAAGTTTGCCAGATTCTCTCTAAAAATTAAGCATTTTAGCTAAAAATTCCGGCGACGCCGGAATTTTTTTGAAATTTTACTGTAAAAACTAATTGTTTCCGGCTATTTCTGGTTACCCATTGGCTATTTTTCGCTACCCCTTGTCCTCGACGGCGATAGGGCTTGTACCTTGTCCGGGTTGGGGGGGGGGGGTTTGAACTCCCCCCCCCAACCCCCGCGTTAACCTATGCTTCTGTGAATCCGGAGACAGGCGCCGGCACCCCATAGCCTTCTGTAGCTTTGGAATACACTCTGGGGACAACTTTACTTCTTTTATTGAACGTTGTACCCGCTAGATTCAAATTCCAGTTTCAATTCTCTTTTGAAGCACCTGTCGTAGAAATCCCCGTATAATGTACGGAAAATCATCAGTGGAGTCAAGTTCATTCTAGTTCGCAATAACTTCGAGCACTTGGGGTCTGCAACATTCCTTCCTACTTCAACTGCTCTATTTAACTTCCACATAAAATATACGGCTTGTCTAAGACTGTCAAGACGGCTTAAAAATATTAGCAAGCAGACTTAACTACCTGGCGAAGTCGGACAACCAACCAGAGCAACAATGTTAAGTCGAGTTCTCGATGATCTGCTCTTTAATAGGTATTTGATTTTGATTCACAAGAATGGTCACGCATATCATCGATGCCTGTTGGGGCTAGCTCTCCCGCAGCTGTCTACTGTAATGGGAAAATTTATGTGCTGGCAACCGATAATCCATCTATCCTATCGTATGACGTTGAACAAGATTCGTGGTCAACCTTGTCCAACACAGGATGTCCGGATGGTATATAGTCTAGTTTCAGCGGCTATTATTGAAAACACTATCTACGCTTGCGCGGGTAAGCTGCTATTACATAGAAGTCGTGCTTGCTTTTGTAAAAACGTTATGTGCTTATTAAGCAGTGGCAAAACAAGCTTTTAAGAAAAGATTGGAAATACGTGAAAAATAGGGCTAAATTAGCCCTTGTATATGTCATAAATGACGAACAGTATCCAGTATATAAAAATGTGCCGGCTATTTGTTTTGTAACCTTAGCAGCTTGTGGTCAGAAGCAATGTCACAGTTCTGCCAATCAGAACATCACCTGTTTGCACCCTGTTAGAGAATTCAGATGAAATTGTAAAGTCCACAGCTGTAGTTAGTTTGATAGGGATCATATGAGATTCCTTTTTCTTACTTATCCCCCCATTTTAATCTGCAAAGACTCAAATTGAAATAGCTTTATTTTAACAGGCCCAACTGTTTGTAAGAAATACAACATTGAAACTGACCAATTGCAAGTAATCAGATCACAGCCAAATCCTCGGCTTGACATTATCCGTTCATGATTGGATTTAATGGACTACTTTACTCTATTGGCGGAAGTGATAAGCACAACCAATTTTTCGACGCTGCCTATGTTTATAACTCGTCTACAGACAGTTGGGCTTCAATTAAGCCCTTGCCTGAGCCACGCTCCTGGCATGCCTTAGCCGTTGCTGATGGCAAAATTTATGTGATCGGCGGACTTGTCTACGTTAATCCGGAAGGTTACTTCGAAAGACTTATGGGTCCTACAAAAGAAGTTCTGATTTATACTCCATCAACGGACACTTAAGGACCCTCTCTTCTGGACAAACGAGACAAGCATGTAGCTGTTACCGGTCACATATAGAGAATTTTATGGTGTCACATTTAGAGTTACATCTTAAATATGCTACATGGGTTCATACTATATATTAAAGTTATGGGAGTAACATGCAAAACGTACTTCTGATCCACTCTGATTGGTTGTATTTTTTTGGAAATGAAGCAGAGCTAATATGTCAGCCAATCCGCTTTAGCTTCTCGGCTTACTGGCAAACCAAAAGTAAATAAACTTCTCGCGTATTTACATAACGTTATCGTGGCAAAACATGGGATTAGAAACAATTGCCGGATTTCTGCATACTATGAGATCCGAAACAAAAGAATATCTGCGCAACACTAGCCGGAGTGGCTTCTGTAAATTTTGTGGGGAGGAACTGACTTAATGACTCTTTTTACGCTTGATTAGTCTTCAAGTGGCACCCAACTGGGCAGGTTGAACACTGACTGCAGAAGGAAAAGGAGAGAGGTCACTTCTTAATGACCTTTGCATTTATCTCCCCACAAATTTTACGTCTTTCATATTAGGCGTTTAGTAGTTAAAACTAAAAAACGGCATAATTGTAAGTAGCTTTCATGAAATTCGTTCGAAATTAAATAAAATAAGAAGAAAAAATAAAAAGAAGAAGTAAATTTGAACGCGAACCCGAAATCAGGTTTTTCGGCAGACTTGGTTAGCAGAAGTGTGGAAATATTAAAGTATTTATTAGTTTTGTAGCAATGTTGTGAATCCAACTGTTTGAAATTAATTAATGTTTGAAATTAATATCTGTTTGAATTGATTTTAGGTTTAATCCTTTTAAATTTAAATTCAATTCAACTTTAAGCATGAATATTAATCTGTAAACTAAATTCCAGTGGAATTTACTCTTCTTACCGTTTTCAGACTGTTAATTTGCTAAACTCCTAGTATTAAGGATGTAAAATTTATGGGGAGAGAAATGCAAATGTCTCTCTCTCCTTTTCGTTCTGCAGTCAGTGTTCAACCTGCCGAGTTGGCTGCCACTTAAAAAGTAATCAAGCGTAAAAAGAGTCATTAAGTCAGTTCCTCCCCACAAATTTTACAGAAGCCTCTAAAGCTAACTAGAATTAAATTACGTTTATTGTTCAGTTTATAACATTATTGTGCCACCACTGCTGCAGAATCAGTAATCAGTGCTCACAAAAGATTACCCATAAGAATGTTGAATAGGAAGGAACCGAGGATTTTGAATATAGCAAGACAAGGTGAATAAAAATACGTTTATAAGCTTTATAAATTAAAACAAAAACTAGCTTTTAAACGAAAAATATTAAATTATTCATTACCACTGAGTTTTGTTTAAATAACTACAAAAACAAAACAAACGTTGCTTATCCTTATCTACTTTCTTGAATGCCGAACCTTTATCACCTGCGCCGCTACAACAACTTGTGATAAAGGTGACAGTTGCTGCAGTGCAACACTTTGTAAGACAATAGCCTGAAAAACGGTAATTTTACCAAGCTTCTACTTAATTTATTGAGCATTTGAGAAGGATAACATTATGATTATGACCACCCAAGCGTTGCTGTTAATGCTTATTTTTGCATTCAATATTTGCTGCAGACACACTACTGCTAATCCACTCTTTATTATTGATACGGACCCTGGTGTAGATGACGCTCAAGCATTGGTTTTGGCCCTTCAAAATAACATTGTACCAAAACCGGAGATACTAGCCATAATCACTGCCTCGGGAAATACTGATTCTCTTCAGGCTGCCAAAAATACAATCAGAGTACTAAAACTGCTGGGACGAACAGATGTAAGTGTTATACCAAGAATACATAATAACTATTTGTTGCCAAGTGTCAAACTCTCAGTTCAATTTCCAGTGATATAATCCACAAGCTATCGGCTTCACACCTTTGTTGACGGTCACTCGGTTTGTTATGCTAAATGGAGCTCGAACCATTCTGTCAGCGTTAATAAATAATAATAATAATAACCGTTAATAAATCAGAGCTATAGTTAGAGTACAACACTGTATACTTCTTACGAAGTTCATCTTTATGCATTGCAGATCAAACAACCCTATTAACAAAGAAACTGATACTGATTCTGATTATTGACAACACTGTTCAAGATTATGTTTTACACTGTAGTATATAAAGCCAGATAGTTTGATAAATCCCAATGCATTTTAATATTTCTTGCAAAGGTTACTTTGTTTACTTTATGTAGAACTCAACTTAGACGTATTATTTCAATCGGATGCTCCGATTTTCCTCCTGGAAATTCTTCTTTCAGTTTCACTCTGTGACAATAAGTGACTAACTTTCAGATTCCTGTGTTTGTGGGAGCTGAAAGACCTATTGTGGAAGAGTATCAACCTGATTTCTATTTTGGATCCGATGGTTTTGGAGGTCTACCGGAAGTGGAACCGACGTTTTTAGATGAAGACAGTCGTTTCATTCAGAAAGAAAGCGGAATTCTAGAAATGATTCGGCTTGCAAAACAGCATCCAGGTAACACTCCAGGTGTCCACTTTAGAGCAAGCGTAGTCTCATAATAATGGCGTTCAGCAAAGGTACTATTTAAAGTGTTTGAAGCTTCTTTTAATAATTATGCACTTTCAATGATCCACAAATTTTTGGTGGAGGTTCTGAGTTATTTCAGTTTAGAATTCAATTGAATAAATGGTTACACTTTTAGGAAACATCACTCTTATCTGTCTTGGTCCTGTCACTAATCTTGCCTTGGCAACACGAATCTACCCAAACTTGAAGAATTTGTTCAAAGACATAATAGTTATGGGAGGCAGCATGCGTGGTATGGGAACTCTTAATGACCTTAATTGGTCAACAAACGTACTTTTAGATTTTTAAATAATTTAAGAATTTAACAAGTTGGGCAGTCTAAAATGCTTTTGCTAATGTATCCCATTATTCATAATTGCCAAGCATTTGGCCGACTATTCATAATCGGAAACGCCGTTTGCTCGATAATTCATAATCCGCAAAATATCTTGCCGATTATTCATAACCGGCAAGACTTTTGGCGATTATTAACTACTGGCAACCGCGTTTTGCCGCATTTATAAAATGCTTTTGTCTGTTTGCATCAAATAAGATTAAGTCAATTATTAATCTCAGTTAAACTTATGTTTATGCTTAACATCAGATAAACTTACCGTCATCCAAAGTGTACGCAGAGTAGAATGGTGCATATATGATAGGATTATGATTAGTGATTATAATTAGAGATTTAGGAACTGATTAGTTTTTCTTAAAAAAATTAACAACTTCGCCATTATCTTAGCTTGGGGTTTGGGTTTAGTTTAGTTTAGTATTAAGAATGTTTGTAGCCTTTGTACAGAGCTGTTAAACACTGCACTACAAAAGCGCAGAAACCAAAATTATTATTCTCTGCAGTAAAATTTAACTGGAAAAGAATTTTAATAATAGGCGAACATCTTGCCGATTATGAATAATCGGCAAGCAATTTTGCAGATTATGAATGGTCGGCAAAATTCTTTCCTACTATCAAGAGTACATAATAACTAAGAGTGTGACAAGTGTCACAGTCTTAGTTATTAAGGCCGAGGACATCATCTGCACGATAACGGCTGACCCCCTACACAAATTAGACCCCAGTGACCTCTCCCACAAATGAGTACCTGGTACACATTTGTGTACCATCACTCGCTTGTATGTTTATGTGTTGAAGCCAAAAACGTTCTATCAACTGCTGGCCACTTTCGAGCTTCAACACATAAACATACAAGCGAGTGATGGTACACAAATGTGTACCAGGTACTCATTTGTGGGAGGGGTCACTGGGGTCTAATTTGTGTAGGGGGTCAGCCGTTATCGTGCAGATCATGTTCTCGGCCTTAATAACTAAGAATGTGACACTTGTCACACTCTTAGTTATTATGTACTCTTGCTACTATAAATAATCGGTAATTTTGGATATTCGGCATAACATATATAAAGCGTCAATTGCGTTTGAGGCAAACTTTCATTGTTTATCCAAAGCTACAAAGAAAACTTGCATATGCCACAAATAATAAGCTTACTACCTTCTCATTGTTTTAAGGTCAAGGAAATGTTGAAGCATCCGTGGAATTTAATTTCCAAACTGATCCGGAAGCTGCCTTTGTAGTAGCTGATAACACGAATGCTTTGTTTTATACGCTTGAGCTCACTCTCGAAAATCCCGTTTCTTGGGTAAGCTACCTATTAATAATGCAGCCGATTCAAAGTTTTCCTCTAAAATGGGAAGCAGAAGCCTTTTTTGATTTCCTAACCGTTGAGTTGTTGTTTTGTACAGTAGAAGTTAACAGGTTCTACTCATAATAGTCTTATGATTACATACACGTGTCGATGAGAGCAATATTCTGAGTTTGTAATTTTAGGAATGGTATGACAACTATTTGTCTGTGGAAAGTCCTACCGCCAAATTTCTTAGTGCGTTATTCTCTAAGGTGGTGGAATCCAGAAAAGCTAGCAACCTTTCCTTTGAAATCACCGATGCAGCAACGGTTGCGCTTGCCTTGAATCCTGATTTAATTCTAGATGTAGAAGAGAGGCCAGTCTTTGTTGAGTTGCACGGATCTAAAAAGACACGAGGAGCGATGATTGTTGACTGGCGAGACGGCACAGGCATACCACCGAATGCACGAATAATCACCAAACTTGATTTTGATGCGGTGTTACAGCTAATTTCTGAATCAGTAAGATCGTTACAGACCGTTAACTCGTCACAGTTCTCCGATTGAACTATTTAGCCCAGACTTTAAACTCTTATACAGGCATACCAAGGATGGACAGTACTATTGAAACGTGTTGGTTGATTAGCGTTAGCGTCTATTCGTTTAGCTGAAAAACGAAACAGCGGAGTATTTAAGCGGCAATACTGAGCAGCCTGGTTTATTGAAGTCTAAGTTGTCGAATAATGTCTGAGTCTGACCTTAGTGTCATTGGATTTTGTCCGGAGTTAGATTCGTGAAGCAAAGTCAAAGATATTCTATCACATGCGCTCAGGTATTGAGTAATAGTGAACACTCGGTTGTCGAGAATAAAGCTTACCTATACCAAAATGTTTAACTATCAGTCTATTTGATTCTTTATTTCCACATCTACTTTTGAAACAAAACATCAGTAAGCCACTACCAAAATATTAAAAGTTATACTAATGACAACCAACAATAAATATAGTAGTTTTATCCAACATGTTCATCAGCACCACGCTGGCTGGCTAACAACTCAGATAATGGTTGGGAAAAGTTTTTCCAGTAGACATAATAAATATAAGGATTTACACAACTATTCAGCAACAGAAATAAATTGGCTAGTATAGACCTATTATGTCGTTCCTGTACAGGTATTATGTTAACAGTAATGATAACAGCCGCATAAACTGTGCTATTTATTGCACAAATATACGCCAAAGATTTTCCTATTTTAGTACGCTGTTCATTTTTTGGTAAAGTTTTTTTAAACTTTTCTGTTAAAAACAAAACAACATATAGCCATACTGATATTGCAATCGAACAGAACTCTATCATTATCCAATGCAATGCGACCCACTGAAATTTTTCATCTTTTAGCACTTTTTCCGGATATGCAAAAGCACAGACATTGTAGTCATAACTGTACTCAAAATAGTTAATTTTGCTTAACACTAAACTGTGAATTGTTCCTCCTAATAAAACAGTAACACAGACAAAACGATAGAAACTGTTAGTGGCATATCTAAGATATTGATTGGGGAAAAGCAGGGTAACACACCAGTTGATGGCCAAAATGGGCTGCAGATAGCAAATCAATAATCCAAAGATGTTGACAAGAAACATGCTGAGTGTTGTCGTTTCAACGGGCAGAAATAGGGTAAAAATTCCATTGAAAACTGTTAGCACCAAAATCATGCCTATATCAACCACACCCAGAACAGTTAGTAGAGTGAACGCTGCATACGTTTTACTAAGATCCAAAAATTGCTTCAATGGTATCAAGTACAACAAAATATGAAGCAATCCGACGATGGTGAACAGGCCGCCAACGAAATCTCTTGAAAGCGACGAGTCTTTACACTTGAAGTGATCTTCGTTGTATGCGTCACTAAACATCTCTCTCATTTGTTTGGATATGCCACTACCGAACACAACCCTCCATAAAGAGAAATAAAAATGGTTCAAGTATTTATCAAGGAGATAACTGCAAATAGACCAATTAGGCATCTGTCGCATAATTGCATCCTTAAAACAATATGTTGCATTCAGACTAATGTCTTTGGACAATCATAAGCGATTGCACCAAACCATGTGTAATTGGTAACATCCGCTTAATGTCTTTGGAGTTTGACGAGTATTATTCAAATCAACCAACGACGGGTGTTCCATTTAGAATTCTGAAATGATACGGAATATTAGTATCGAAATACGGTTTACTGCCGCTGCTAAGCTGGAACTTAAGGTGGCACTTACATTATCGGAATTGCAGATGTAAAATTTGGACTGATTGCTCAGTTTTAAAGTATCCCCAACTGAAATTATACCTTGATTGGCGGGGCATGTTTTGACAAAATTTCGGCAACTCTGGCCACAAGCTCAGGTAGCTACCATTATAGCTACAAAATCGAAATTTTGTTAAGGCTCCGTATGATAAATTCCATTAGTTGAAAGAGCGTAATGTGGTCTTTACAACGATGTACATATCTCTTCTGTAGTTTCCATCAAAAGTTATAGGCGGTTGAATATATGGCAAGCACAGGTTAAGGCGGGGGGTCTGGGGAGCGTTCATGCCCCCCCCCAACCCGGACGAAGTCCTACCGCCGTCGGGTACAAGAGATATCGAAGAAACGACCAAGGGGTAAGCAAACATGGCCGGAACAAATTAGTTTTACGCCAAGTTGTTGAAAACTTTCAAACAATTTTTTAGCTAAAATGTTTAATTTTTCGTCAAAATCAGCCCACAGTTTTGATTTTTTCCATATTTCCGTTTTTTTGGAATCCGCCAAATATAAAATCTAACGTAATCAGTAACCTTCCTCTAGTTAGAGGTTTTATCCTCAGACTATTTCCACGGGTGCCCACATAATTACAGAAGGTAAAAATTTTATGAAGGACATGTGTGCCGAGGGACATTTTTTGGATTTGGCTCAACAAGTCTCAATACTCCAAAAAATCCGGCAAATGTGTGGCGGCACGAAATTTCGCAACTTTGTGTTCAGTTTTCTCGCAACTGGAGACCTTTTAGCTCAAACCAAGAAAAATGACCCTCCGCAACAGGGCGAATTTTCATCCAGGCAAAAATCAGGCAAATCCTTTGGGTAGTTTTTGAGAAATCGATGTTCAAAACAAAATAATCGCAGTTTTGACAAAATCGTTTTTCGGCCAAATCTCTAGCTTAAAGGAACGAACTCCAGCGAATAGGCATTGACAAAATGTGCAATTGGGCGACGTATCGATTGAGTATAAATAGATCAAAATTGTCCGTAAGATTTGGCAGTAATTTACAAGAAACTGATTTCCTCGAAAATCGCCATTTTTGGACCCCAAAAATCATTTTTGGCTTATACTGAATTAACCACTGGTAACAGCTCAAAGGTTGTAAGAGGAAAAATGTTCATTTTGGCGCCCTCTTTCCAGCCATAACAACCAATCCGGTGTAGCGACTATGTACTGAGAGAATAAGGGCGAAAACCAAAACTTTCTTATCTTTGCACCTAAAAATCAGAATGTTAAAGAGCACGAAAATAATGTATTTGGAAAGTTTCATCCATTTGCATAAAGAATTGAAGCTTGTAGGGTCGAATTTACACAAAGCGATACCAGCACCTTAAGAATATTATTGTAAACGCTGTGACAAAATTTCTTACGAAAAACAAGTTGATAGATAAATGTCAGCATGGTTTCCGCTTCCGCTCCGCAGTAAACGTCTACTTTAACAATTCTGTTATATTGTATCAAGAGTACATAATATACGAGTGTGCCACTAGGCACACTCTCTGTTATCAGAGCAAAAACTATGCTCTGCTCGCTAAAGGGCCACCCCCCCCCCGCAAATTAGACCCTTCACTTCAAAGAATCTTGTGCGCTATGTTTGTGTTCTAAAGCCCGAAGCAGGCACAAAATTCGAGCACGCACTGCTTGTGTTTTCAAGCTTCAGCACTTAAACATAGATCGAGTGAGCGTACCCCCGTTTGGATTAGGTACTGATTTGCGGGGGGTCACTGGGGTTTGATTTGCGGGGGGGGATGAGCCGTTAGCGAGCAGAGCATAGTTTTTGCTTTGATAACATAGAGTGTGCCTAGTGGCACACTGTTATGTACTCTTGATTGTATGTAATGATTGGTATTGTGCTCGTGACAGTGGTAATGTTGCAATGTGTATTTGGATTTTGCTAGAGCGTTCGATTCTGTTCCCCATACCAAGTTAATGTTGAAACTGTGGAATTATGGGATTAAGGTGAACTGTACACGTGGATTGGAAGTTTTCTCAGCAATCGAGCTCACTGTGTCAGAACTCATGAAAAGCGGAGTACTGCAAGGTTCGGTCTTGGTACCACTATTGCTTTTTCTGTATGTTATTGATTTGTCTAGTGTTGTACAAGGATCTATAGTACAGCTCTTTGCTGACGACGCAAAGATTACAAATTCTGTCAAAAAGGATGTAAGTAGTATAAAAATGGCGGTTCTGGTGCAGAGGCGCAGGAGGCGCTTGAGGCAGATCCTACGCAACTAGTTTGAGGCGCTTGAGGCAGATCCTACGCAACTAGTTTGTGGTGCTTGAGGCAACTCATACCACCAAAACACTTCTTATATAATAACCAGTTTAAACCGGTTATGATGACTCATCTTAACCTACTTTCCTACCTATAAATATAACTCCACACAGGTAAGTTTTCAGTCATGTCTACTGCATTCATTGCTGTTGCTTGCATTGGTGTTCCGAAACTTGGAGATATTCCGTTGGAGGTTACTGTTCTGATTCAACAACACAAGTCCCATCAGACGGATTTACATCATTTGTTTATCCGAGCTCCCTACGATCTGAAGAAGCTAACATCAAATCAACAGGAGTCAATCCACTACGTCACCAGGCGATCATGTTTCGACTGGGATTGTAGTCCTCATCTACGAACCTGGGATCAAGCAATGGACCTCATCTCCAACATCCTGAAGGAGGCAAATGTTGACAAGGTTATAACCAAGGGTATTTCCCAGTGGAACCTAATTCGATCTGGGTTGATGACCAGGGGAAACGTTATCAGGGTAAGAGAGGCTGGCACCTTGGGGGTTCCCAGCTACATGCTAATGAATGATGATGAAGCAATGCAGCAATGGTTGCTGTCCAGATCACATGCTAAGAGATGGAGCGAAATATTGTTCAGCTCACCGAGCACATCAACTGCTGCATTCATTCAATAATGAAGAACAAGACAGTGAATGGCATTTATGCCGATAATGTTTGTTGTGTATAACATGCTTATTACTATCTTATTCAGTAAAATATCAAACTAAAGTCTGACACAAAAATGTGTGTACAAAACCTGTAAGGCCTCCAGTGAACTCAATATACGCCGTAACCCCATAAAACCATATATTTTCGGAATCCTTGCAGCGAGATGAACATTTTTATAAAATTTAAAATTTTTTAAAATTTCAAAAATTTTAAAATATCGGTTTTTCGAGGAATTTTTTCGGACCGTTCAAGCTATTCAGCTCATTCCTTCAGAAAAATTTTCCCGTCCGAAGACGCATCGATTGACACAAGAACGAAAAAAATCGGTTGAGAAATAAGCATTTTATTCCAAAATTTCGTTTTTCTATTTCCTTTGATGTTTGCCGCTTTTTGCAAGTTTGACTGGTTATTACTCGCGACTCGCTCAACTTAAAAATTTTTCGATTAGATTTTCAGGACCGCCTAGGCGTCCGCTTTGACCTCATATATGTGGTATTTCAAATTTTGAAAATCGATTTTTTTTGAAAAATACCACTTTTTGACCAAAAATTTCGGCAAAGAAGATTTAGCAAAAGTGAATAAAAATAACATGATCATAAAGTTCAAGCTGAGCTGAATCCAACGATATAAAGCTTTTCTTGCTGCGACTTATATTGCGCCAGCAATGAATTTTTAAACAATATCCCTTATTTCAGCTGGTTTTTGGCTCTCTTTGATGTTGCCGCCGTGATTTGACTGAAGCAGTGTAAACTAGCAAAACTAGCTGAAATAAGGGATATTGTTTAAAAATTCATTGCTGGCGCAATATAAATCGCAGCAAGAAAAGCTTTATATCGTTGGATTCAGCTCAGCTTGAATTTTATGATTATGTTATTTTTATTCACTTTTGCTAAATTTTCTTTGCCGAAATTTTTGGTCAAAAAGTGGTATTTTTCAAAAAAATCGACTTTCAAAATTTGAAATACCACATATATGATGTCAAAGCGGACGCCTAGGCGGTCCTGAAAATCTAATCGAAAAAATTTTAAGTTGAGCGAATCGCGAGTAATAGCCAGTCAAACTTGCAAAAAGCGGCAAACATCAAAGGAAATGGAAAAACGAAATTTTGGAATAAAATGCTTATTTCTCAACCGATTTTTTTCGTTCTTGTGTCAATCGATGCGTCTTCGGACGGGAAAATGTTTCTGAAGGAAAGAGCTGAATAGCTTGAACGGTCGGAAAAAATTCCCCGAAAAACCGATATTTTAAAATTTTTGAAATTTTAAAAAATTTTACATTTTATAAAAATGTTCATCTCGCTGCAAGGATTCCGAAAATATATGGTTTTATGGGGTTACGACGTATACTGAGTTCACTGGAGGCCTTACAAATTTTGTACACACATTTTTGTGTCAGACTTTAGTTAGTGTTTATTGATAGCTAGGAATTATCTGTCAGCATGCTTACATGCTTACATCAGCATGATTACACTTACACGTCAGCATGCTTACATGCTTACGTCAGCATGCTTAGATGCTTACATCAGCATGTTTACACTTAGACGTCAGCATGCTTACATGCTTACGTCAGCATGCTTACATGCTTACACGTCAGCATGCTTACACGCTTACGTCAGCAGGCTTACTTACTCACGTCAGCATGCTTACATGCTTACGTCAGCATGTTTACACTTACACGTCAGCATGCTTACATGCTTACGTCAGCATGTTTACACTTACACGTCAGCATGCTTACATGCTTACGTCAGCATACTTACATGCTTACATCAGCATGTTTAAACTTACACGTCAGCATGCTCACATGCTTTCGTCAGCATGTTTACACTTACACATCAGCATGCTTACATGCTTTCGTCAGCATGTTTACACTAGCCGTCAGCATGCTTAATTTTATATCACAGACAGGTTTACATCTTCGCGATTTATGAAACCTATACAGGTTATGCTGCTAAATTATATTAAAAGAAATTATTATGAACTAAAGGAAAATGTATCTGTGTAAAGTGTGTGGTAAGCAATACTTGCACCGCCAGTCATTGCATCGTCACTCGCACATGGATCACTTAGAAGAATCCGATGTACACTCTGATGATCAGAAATCAGCTGTAACACCGCATCAAAATCAAGTTTGGTGATTATTCGTGCATTCGGTGGTATGCCTGTGCCATCTCTCCAGTCAACAATCATAGCTCGTCGTGTCCTTTTAGATCCGTGCAACTCAACAAAGACTGGCTTCTTCTACATCTAGAATTATATCAGGTTTCAAGGCAACCGCAACCGCTGCTGCATCGAAATTTCAAAGGAAAGGTTGCTAGCTTTTCTTGGTTCCACGCCCTTAGAGATTAACGCACTAAGAAATCTGGCAGCAGGACTTTGCACAGACAAATAGTTGTCATACCATTCCTAAAATGACAAACTCAGAATATTGCTCACGACACATGTATGTAATCATAAAAACTATTATGAGCAGAGCCTGTTAACATCTACTGTGCAAAACAACAACTCAACGGTTAGGAAATTAAAAATTATTTTTGCATCCCATTTTTGAAGGAACTCTTTGAATTGGTTGTACATCAGTTGCATAGGTTGTAGCACAGACCAATGTGCACTCAGTAATATAAGGCACAGATTACATGTGAAATTTCGAGTGCAGGGCACGAGTGCGCGAAGCGCACGAGTTCCCTGCGAGAGAGTTGGACTTTTAATCCGGAAGTCGTGGTTTCGAATCCCACCTGACCTGAGGCCTAAATTTTCAGGGCCTCAGGTGCTGAAATCACAATTTCATTTGTTACACTCCAACTAGTTCTGTGAAATACTGCATTTACGTGTACGGTGTTAATAATCTACAGCGTGCACGTAAATTACTGGGATGCAAGCTGTGGAGTGCACACAAATTACTGAGATCAAGAGTACATAATACATAAGAGTATGACAGCAGGCATACTCTATGTATTATCAGCTTGACACATCCTCTGCACGCTAACGGCTGACCCCCCCGCAAATTGGACCCAGTGACCCCCCCGCAAATTGGTACCCAGTCGAAACGGGGGTACGCTCACTCGCTCTATGCTTGTGTGTTAAAGCTCGAAAACACAAGCAGTACGTGCGCGAATTTTGTGTCTGCTTCGAGCTTTAGCACACAAGTATAGCGCGCGAATTCTTTTGAAGTGAAGGGTCCAATTTGCGGGGGGGGTCAGCCGTTAGCGTGCAGAGGATGTGTCAAGCTGATAATACATAGAGTATGCCTGCTGTCATACTCTTATGTATTATGTACTCTTGCTGAGATGCACCTTGTGTCATCGGAGTAAAGAAACTAGTTTGTGGCATCGGGATAAAGCACCGCAAATTAACACCAAGCCATATCACCATAGAGGTAGCTTACCCAAGAAGGTAGTAAGCATATTATTTGTGGCATTGCAAGTTTTCTTTGAAACTTTGAATAAACAATGAAAGCTTGGCTCAAACACAATTGACGCTTTATATATTTATGCTAGGCCAAATATTCAAAATTGCCGATTATTCATATTCGGAAAGAATTTTGCCAACTATTCATAATCTGCAAAATTGCTTGTCGATTATTCATAATCGGCAAGATGTTTGCCTATTATCAAGAACACATAATAGATAAGAGTGTGACAGCTGGCAGGCTGTCTGTTATCAACTTAAGGTACATGCTCTGCACGCTAACGGCTGACCCCCCACAAACGTGTACCTAGTGACCCCCCCCACAAAAGTGTACCCAGTACACGTTTCTGTACGCTCACTCGCAGTATCTTTACATGTTAAAGCTCGAAAACACAACGCCTGCGTGCGTCTAATTTGTGTCTGTTTCGAGCTTTAGAACGCAAAGATAGCGCGCAAATTTCTTTGAAGTGAGCATACACGTTTGTGGCGGGGTCAGCCGTTAGCGTGCAGAGCATATACCTTGAGCTGATAACAGAGAGCTTGCCAGCTGTTACACTCATATATTATGTACTCTTGGTATAAGCAAGAGTACATAATACATAAGAGTGTGACAAGCGTGACACTCTATGTAATCTGCTCGAGAGCCATGCTCTGCGCGCTAACGGCCCACCCCCCCCCCCGCAATTGCGTACCTAGTGAACCCCCCCCCCGCAAATCAGTACCTAGTACGCAATTGCGTATATTCCCTCACTGTCATATGAAGTCTGCAATATTCCATTTATTGGGACTCCCCCGCAAATGTGACCTATCATTCGACATTGAAAAGTGATAGGTCACATCTGCGGGGGGGGGGGTCGACACGATACCCTCCCAATGGAATATCAGAATGTGCAGACAGCGAGTGAACATACGCAATTGCTGCAATCTGACACCCCCACCAAACGGGGGAACATTCGCGTATTGTGGTCGGAGCACCGTTACGCAATGCAGTGAAGAGAAGCCCTCTAGTGGCTTACTCTTCTTCTTAATAATAGTGCAATTATGCACTCTTGGTACTAGGTACTGATTTGCGGGGGGGGGTCCACTAGGTACGCAATTGCGGGGGGGGGGTTGGCCGTTAGCGCGCAGAGCATGGCTCTCGAGCTGATTACATAGAGTGTGACGCTTGTCACACTCTTATGTATTATGTACTCTTGCTATTACTCAATACCTGAGCGCAGGTGGTAGAATATCTTTGACTTTGCTTGAACAATCTACCTCCGAACAAAATCCAATGGCAATCAGGTCAGATTCAGACATTATTCGACAACTAGGCTTCAATAAGCCAAGCTGCTCAGTATTGCCGTTTTGAAACTACGCCATTTCGTTTTTCAGCTAACGATTTGCAGTTAAACGAAGGGAGGCTAACGCAAATCAACCAACACGTTTCAATAGTAATGTCCATCCTATTGGTATGCCTGTATAAGTGTTTAAAGTCTGGGCTAAATAGTTCAATCGGAGAACTGTGACGAGGCTGTGTTAACGGTCTGTAATGGTCTTACTGATTCAGAAATCAGCTGTAACACCGCATCAAAATCAAGTTTGGTGATTATTCGTGCATTCGGTGGTATGCCTGTGCCGTCTCTCCAGTCAACAATCATAGCTCCTCGTGTCCTTTTAGATCCGTGCAACTCAACAAAGACTGGCTTCTTCTACATCTAGAATTATATCAGGTTTCAAGGCAACCGCAACCGCTGCTGCATCGAAATTTCAAAGGAAAGGTTGCTAGCTTTTCTTGGTTCCACGCCCTTAGAGATTAACGCACTAAGAAATCTGGCAGCAGGACTTTGCACAGACAAATAGTTGTCATACCATTCCTAAAATGACAAACTCAGAATATTGCTCACGACACATGTATGTAATCATAAAAACTATTATGAGCAGAGCCTGTTAACATCTACTGTGCAAAACAACAACTCAACGGTTAGGAAATTAAAAATTATTTTTGCATCCCATTTTTGAAGGAACTCTTTGAATTGGTTGTACATCAGTTGCATAGGTTGTAGCACAGACCAATGTGCACTCAGTAATATAAGGCACAGATTACATGTGAAATTTCGAGTGCAGGGCACGAGTGCGCGAAGCGCACGAGTTCCCTGCGAGAGAGTTGGACTTTTAATCCGGAAGTCGTGGTTTCGAATCCCACCTGACCTGAGGCCTAAATTTTTCGGGACTCAGGTGCTGAAATCACAATTTCATTTGTTACACTCCAACTAGTTCTGTGAAATACTGCATTTACGTGTACGGTGTTAATAACCTACAGCGTGCACGTAAATTACTGGGATGCAAGCTGTGGAGTGCACACAAATTACTGAGATGCACCTTGTGTCATCGGAGTAAAGAAACTAGTTTGTGGCATCGGGATAAAGCACCGCAAATTAACACCAAGCCATATCACCATAGAGGTAGCTTACCCAAGAAGGTAGTAAGCATATTATTTGTGGCATTGCAAGTTTTCTTTGAAACTTTGAATAAACAATGAAAGCTTGGCTCAAACACAATTGACGCTTATATATTTATGTTAGGCCAAATATTCAAAATTGCCGATTATTCATATTCGGAAAGAATTTTGCCAACTATTCATAATCTGCAAAATTGCTTGTCGATTATTCATAATCGGCAAGATGTTTGCCTATTATCAAGAGCACATAATAGATAAGAGTGTGACAGCTGGCAGGCTGTCTGTTATCAACTTAAGGTACATGCTCTGCACGCTAACGGCTGACCCCCCCACAAACGTGTACCTAGTGACCCCCCCCACAAAAGTGTACCCAGTACACGTTTCTGTACGCTCACTCGCAGTATCTTTACATGTTAAAGCTCGAAAACACAACGCCTGCGTGCGTCTAATTTGTGTCTGTTTCGAGCTTTAGAACGCAAAGATAGCGCGCAAATTTCTTTGAAGTGAGCATACACGTTTGTGGCGGGGTCAGCCGTTAGCGTGCAGAGCATATACCTTGAGCTGATAACAGAGAGCTTGCCAGCTGTTACACTCATATATTATGTACTCTTGGTATAAGCAAGAGTACATAATACATAAGAGTGTGACAAGCGTGACACTCTATGTAATCAGCTCGAGAGCCATGCTCTGCGCGCTAACGGCCCACCCCCCCCGCAATTGCGTACCTAGTGAACCCCCCCGCAAATCAGTACCTAGTACGCAATTGCGTATGTTCACTCGCTGCTGCAATATTCCATTTATTGGGACCCCCCGCAAATGTGACCTATCATTCGACATGGAAAAGTGATAGGTCACATCTGCGGGGGGGGGTCCCGATAAATGGAATATTGCAGCAGCGAGTGAACATACGCAATTGCGTACTAGGTACTGATTTGCGGGGGGGGGTCCACTAGGTACGCAATTGCGGGGGGGGGTTGGCCGTTAGCGCGCAGAGCATGGCTCTCGAGCTGATTACATAGAGTGTGACGCTTGTCACACTCTTATGTATTATGTACTCTTGGTATAAGTAAGCACAGAGGTAAGAACAGTATCATTAACCTTTGCACAGACCGATTCAGAAATACCCAGAATTAATATTCAGAAATTTTTTATCACAAAAAGAACAACTGATTCGATGGTCATTCACAGCAATCCTATTAAGCTTAGCTTTACATGGTCCATAGCACGTGACTGTGGCTGAACTAGAGTTCCTAGGATTAGGCATGCTAAAAGAGTTCACAGATTAGATAGAGGCAATCTAGGATACAATCAGGATAAAGTCCGTCCGCACTGAGAATGATAGTAAACGAATAAAGGAAATAACTGAATATATCAAAATCAGCTGAATAAGCAGACAAGCGCAGTATAGAAGGCGCGTTTCGTAGTGGCGGATCAATCATACTGAATCATCTGAAGCTCGCACAAACCCATTTGATTCGATGCTGAAACGGGTTAAAACAGAATTGAAACGAACGAACTGATTTGAGGAAAAAGTTGCTTTGCACCAGTTTTCATCACAATCCTCAACCTTTAGGAGGCATAATCTACTATGTCTGCAAACATCTGGTAGGCTACAGCACACCACATCTTGCCGTATCATGTTCCAGCTGCTGCATGGCTCAATTGCTCAGTCCACCCTTGCGTGGCGACGTATGTGTTGCTCGTGGAAAAATTATGTTTCATAGTTGACACAAGCAGTTGTAACAGCACTGTTACGTGGCCCTGGAAAACAATAGACCTTCCGAAGACGCAGCAATTATGCCGATAAATGCTTTTTGTAGGAATTTATATATTCAGTAACATTTAGGCATTTGGTAGAAGTTGGGAACTGAAGTGAAATAATTCCCAAAGAAAAAAGTCCGAATTTAGTCAAGTTGTCACCACAGTTCCATCAAGGAGCGGGATCGCTTTGGTTGTGAGTGAAGTCCTTTAACTTATCCAGTACACGTAAATCGCCATTCCTCTTTATGCATTTACGTAGTCCATAACAAAATTCCATAATGGCTTCCGGATTGTTCTTTGTCCATTAACATTCTTCAGGTGGTAACTAATACTGGGTAAAACGTAGGAAAATCTAGCGGGTACTAGATTGATGACTTTGGTTTTGCTCGGTTCTTAATTGGTACTTCATGCGTTAAAAAAGAAGAAGGATCCCTTAGAAGGTGATGCAAACTATGTCAAAACGAAAACGATGCAGTTTGTTTATAGTTTTGCTTAAATTTACTCAGTGAATTAAATTAAATTAAACTTTTAAACAAATTCTAGAAAAATATTGTAGAAATAACAATATTCAAGATTTTGCGCGATTTTTGGAATGTTTTGAAACTAAAACACACAAAGGATTGGCATTTTCAGTCAAAATGGTTAGGTTAAACTTTCTTTTTCTCGACAAGTAGATCTAGATGTTTTGTCAGGCTGGGGCCTGTTGCATAAAATTAACAATAAGTCAGTAAAAGTCCAATAGGTCATATACAATAAGCGAATTTGCGTTGCATAAAAGTCATTACCAAATAAGTCATAAGCGACTTATTAAAATAAGCGGTTATAAGTAAATTTCATAAGCGAGCATTGCATAAAATTTGGCAATAACTATTAAGTTATGAAAAATTGCTTATTAAAATAAGCGAAGGTGCAATAAAATTTCTAGGTTTATTGTATTAGTTTTATAGAAAGAATGTACAGAAATTTAGGCTTTTCTGAACGGTTACAATACTGGTAGAAATGCTCAAAGTGCTCTCCTTTAAAGAATTACAGTTTTTGTACTTTATCAGTAGCGTTGTATATATGTACGTTATATACATATATATAAGGTTGTATATACAAAGTGTCAAGACCGAAATCGTAACGATGATGCAATAGCAACGAAGCAAATTCCACATTCGTTACTACATAAATAATGTTCTAAAATTGCTGAACCGAAAAAGCATATGGTCCGTCATTATTTGAGTTCACAATTTATACGATAACATTTTACATAAATTCTTAGCCCTGAAGCTTTCGTTTGCTAAACTTTTTCATTTAACTGCCCCTAAACTAATTGTATGTATTGCTCTTCGTAGAACTGAAACATATATATATATATATATATATATATATATATATATCCAATAAGTAGCCATCTATTTCAGTTGAACATATTAGGTTTAGTTGTCATTTCAGTTGAACTTATGACTGTTCGCTTATTATAATTCAGATTTACTTATGAAATAATCGCTATTACAATAAAATTATATGCAACACCGTTACTTATCGTATTATCACATATTAACTTATGAACTTATGACTTATCATTTATATATATGCAGCGGCCCCCTGGTGGGGGTATGCATGAAATAATCTGTACACTAGAATCTTGTGTGATCCCAGCGGCTACATAGCTCATTACCTGAAATTGAATGATTGAATGAATGAAAATTAGGGGTATACATATTTCTAAGGTTTTGGGAGTCCTCAGCGGCTACGGATTTTTAGCTGCGCCACATGATAGCCTCCCCAATATTTAAGGTGTTCAGTAATTTTTAGCTGTGCCATAGGATACCTTCCCCAACATTTAAGGTGCTTAGTAATCTCTAGAGCAACTTCAAATTAGAAATTGTCAGCGCCGTATTCTATGAATTTACGAAACGACTTTAGTTTTTAATTTTCACGTTCAGTTCAACTTGACATGCATTCAGTCGGCGTGCACAGTTAGCTACATGTCAATTATCCAAAGACGTTGGTTATAATAGCCGGAGACGGTCGATTTTAAAAAAGGCAGAAATACAATAAACACTCCAGTAAAAGTCTGTTAGGTACGAAATCATGAACAAAACCGAGAACTGCCAATGGAACAATACACAGAGCTTGCTAACATCCTGAATTTTGCTTTAACCGTGCGTGATAAAGCAAAATCTTTCCGTCAACAATAGAACCGCCAATGACATCTCATTGAAGCAAAGAGCCTTTACAGGTAGGAGGCCTTCAAGCTGACGTAATTGGTATCCTTCAAAATACAACACTCAAATCAATTACAAAAGTCTGAATAGAATAAGACGGTAAAATATCAATTTAGGAATTAACAGGGAATAGGACAGTCAAGCATCTGCCAATTCACGTCTAATATCATACCTATAACAATACACTGCAATTAGTCCTAATATTTGGAGTAATCCTAATCATCTTAACATCTGCGAACTTTACATAATTTAAACTTTCCATTCAAATCCCTCAATTCTGCCAGGTCCGGTAATTCAGATATAAAATTATTAGATTCCACTGCACCAGTCTCACTTTAGCACCTCCTTAAATACAAAGATCATTAAGGTCACCAAAAGGTTATTCCCACTCTAGCATTTAGAGTCCCACTTTAGCACCTTCATGACGTTGGTTACTGTAGATTTTTGCTTTCTCTTTAAATGAAGGTTACACTTCAGCAAAAACGTTACTATTTATTACTATTTAAATATACTATCGCAAAATCGTTTTGAATTTCATCTCAATTTTTTCATTAATTTATTTTTCCATAATTTCTAATTTAAATTCACTCAAAATTTAGAGTCAGTTATAATTCAGTTTGTGTTCTTGGCTCTTGTTGGTTTCTGTTAACCTTTAAATTGGAAACTGCAAACTTACAAATGAACCTGCAAACAAAGAAACAATTATGACTGTTTCAATGCTTTTGAATGTAATTTTTTGTGTACTTGATTAAATCTGTTACCTACCATAATAATTTATAATTTACACTCTAACATGAAATTCCAAATTTTAATATTTCTAATCATTTCTATATTGTCTAAATTTCCTTGCAGTCAATTCTGGTTAAGTTGCCTTAAAATTGTTTTATTTATTCTTGTTAAAGAAAGTTTAAAATATATACAAAATAAGAGACAGCGTCAAGCGACTTGTGCTGTACTTTCAAAGTCACGTTTATGCATATCATCTTCACTATAAAAGTTTTCCCACTAAATACTTCTACAACTGTACATATGCTCACTCATACAGTTACATCTAGGTCTCACTAATTGTAAGGTAAAATTCTAATAGGGCAAAATTTTTTAACTGTAGCGCAATCAGTGCTAAAGTGGGACTCCAGGTGCTGAACTGAGGCTGGTGCTAAGTGAGACTCAGCCATATAAAATGACAGGTGTGTACAGTAGGGCGGAGATGCCCTACTGTCATACTTATTGTATTATTTAAAAGGATTCTTTGTTCAAAATGAATACCTACTTAGTTACCTAGTTTCTGTCAAAAGCCCCTCTATAGTTCATAATTTATGTCTGAAATTGTAAGTTCTATGAAACATAGTAGGGTACTTAGGGTCTAGGATTTGGGGTAACGTAGTGGGACACGTATTCTCTCGCGCACAGCACCCCCTTAAAGGTCTTTGGCAGTCCCAATAAGTCCTTGGAGCCAAACCTGCACAGGTGTTATCTCTCCAACTTCAATCACTGGTTATTGTAGTTGATTCACCTGTATTCAGGGATTTCGGCTGTGTATGTGTGTGCGTGAAAATTCAGTCTATCCCAATAATTATGCAAATATAGCTTCCTTCGATGTATTACTGACAATACATGCAGGTCAACCCTACGACGAAGATTATTGTTAGTAGGCAAGCTGACACCAAACCAGCTGGGCGACCTAGAGTAGTTCTGAACCGGCCGGCCGGTCACGAAATAGTCGATTGGTCGGCCATCGATTAAATGTTTCACGTCATAGCACATATTTATAATAAGGTGTAACAGCAAACTATAATACATTCATAGCATTCAGGCTATTACAAAATCCACAACAACGGCTAATACCAATAATCTATTCCAGCGGCTGCTTGTACAGGCTGGCCAGCCAGCAACACTCAAGTGACTTTTTAATTGTGCTGATTTGAGCAAACGCTCGGTATTTTCTAAGTTGCTGTTTATATGCGTTAAGTGACCTTAGCTAATAGCAAGTATCGATAAAAGCATGTCAAATGTCATATTCGATGTACTATGGGGAAAAATTATTCGATGAGAGGAATCCCTTTACCCTTCCATAAGTCGACCCCCTTAACCCTTCCCATACACATGTACAAAGTCCAAACGGGTGATCGGGTCAGGCCCTGCATAGTCTGTACACAGATGGGTTAATCATACAAGTGGAGCTCCTCACTAAGTTTAACATGTAAGCATATGGAAATCGTGGTGTAGACTGCCTGCAGACCGGCAAAAAACGGGTAGAACCTCTCAGCGCGAAACAAAAAGGGCAGACCCTCTCGTCCGAAGAGGAAAATGGATAAAACCCTGAGCGCTGTTACCAAACATTACACATTTTTAGGAAATTTTAGCGATGTTTTCAAAACTTTCTACATATCGCTAAACATCGACATTTTGCACTAATTTATGGCCAAAAAGGTAAAAAATCTGCAATTTTTGCTAATTTTGGAGTAGCTATCCTAAAACTTAGCAATGTTTTAGGGGTAAACCCTCGTCAGAATCGTGACTCCCCTCAATTCTGACTCCGCGTTAATGTATACATGTAAAAGTACGTCGGCCGAATCCCTCGCTCGGACCCCGTACATAATGTACGTACATACTGTTACCAAGGGTACATAATAACTAAGAGTGTGACAAGCGCAACACTCTTAGCTACAGGCTGGGGACATCATCTGCACGATAACGGCCTACACCCCCCACAAATCAGAAACCACTGATCCCCCTCCACAAAACAGACCCTAGTCAACCACCCCCACACGCAAAACTGGCCCTAGTGGATTTTACTAGGGTCTGATTTGTGGGAGGGTCATTTCACTAGGGTCCATTTTGTGGGGGGGTCATTAGGGTCTGTTTTGTGGGGGGTGGTTGACTAGGATCTGTTTTGTGGGGTGGGTCACTGGGGTCTGATTTCTGGGGAAGGGGTAAGCAGTTATCGTGCAGATGATGTCCCCAGCCTGATAGCTAAGAGTGCTGCGCTTGTCACACTCTTAGTTATTATGTACTCTTGGTGTAGATACTCTTGCTAAGAGTTAGTTGACCCCAGTGTTGATTGATTATGGAGTTTGAGTCGGGATACAGATGGTGTTCGTATTTGACAAAATTTGTAGTGGCTTTCTAATTTTTATTGACTTGTGTGCGATTTCGAAAAATTAATTTTTACTCCGAGAATTTGGATTAGTTAATGCAACATACTATTGGTACTTGCTGTTGTTTTAACAAAATATAATTCTAACTGAGAGAATCATTTAGTTTTGCCTGATACACCATAACGTCACATGTTGCTATCAACGTACATTAGTGCGCTCTGATTCGGGTGTCTACCCTAAGTCGGACTAAGAATCTAAATACTGAGAAAACCCAAAACGCAAAAATTGTTAACTTTTGACATTTGTTTCCATAAAATAGTGAAAACTGAAGATCATAGTTATTTTGAAGAAATCTGTTGAAGAAATCTTTTTACTTCTCGCTGTCAGGATCACTCGTGTCTTGTCGGTCGGGGAGGGGGGGGGTAGGGTGTGCAACCATATTCCCTTCCACGTTTTTATGCGGCTACCATAGTCAAGCTGAAGGTCTACTCCACCTGACTATCATATAGGACATGAATCATAGAATACTCAATGTTTTATTCGACGCTTTGGCAAAGTGTTACTACACTGTAAAATGTCCAGTCATCTAGTCGGCTATTCTAGTCTAGTTATGAACAACTACTTGTTATGAATCAGGTTGACAGGCGAATGTATAAAAAGTTGTTGTGATCCTCCTTTGCCATAGAGACGAAATTGAGTACCGTTTTGGAGTAGTCAATGAACCCAGCTGCTCCACTTGAATTTCCCAGTAACAACTCGCTGATTTGATCACTCAAATCCCAACAACTTGAACTATTAGCTATCCGAGGTACAGACACAACAGTAGAATTTAGTTTGAACATTTGTCAAAGTAGTGACCCGTATTAATTTACACTATATGAAACAAGGAATATTTCCCCACCAATACAGTTTTGTATTGATTCTTCACCTTACTAAAAACACACGTAAGTAATTTCACGCCATTACGTATTATAGGCACAGTATAATAAGATCCCTTTCCTTTACTATTTCTCCTTTTTGTTCATTTGTTTTATCCTTTAACTGGAAACGAAAAGCGACATCTAACGATTATTATGAAGATCTTGCACGCACTGTAATGCAGATATTGGTTTTGCTCTGTTCCTAATTGGTACTTCAGGCTACGTCTTCTTGAAAAGAGGCTATAAACTCTGTAAAGTTTTCTAGAGAGGATGCAGGATCCTTTTAGCTCTAAGATTACTAACATGATATGAACATAGTCACTGAGTCTTCTGATTCTACGAGAATTCTTGAATTAATCAGAAAACAGTCACCATAAGATTTTTAGAGTAGGATAGCTTTCATGATGGATATGACTGCTCATCCATTAGCATAGGGCAAAGTTTGAAGTGATTAGTACAGTAGTCAGCAATCTTTGAGGTTAAACGTCAATGCTCAGTATCAGTTCGCAGTGTTATTAAACTGTACATTTCAAGCAAATTTCACACCATAAAGGGTAACGGTAGTCATTCACCGTAAATCCACCAATGGAATAAAAACTGTGCTCATGTTCGTTTACCAGTACAGTGTTTAGTTGTAGTCATTTTACCACTACGTTTGATAAAGCAATAATGTGTTTACAAAACAAGGATTTTTAAGGAAAACCGCCCAGGTGCAAACTTGACCAAATAAGCTAAGCTGAAATTTGGTATGGGCATGTTTTCGCTCACACTGATTTTAAATATCACAAATCTTATCGATTTCGGGAAATTCAAGTTCTTTCTATTCGTAAGGGGGGCCAAGGAGAACCAAGAATTTTTGTCCCACTTTTGCTAAAAGCTTGCATAGAGCAATTTTAGAAGTCACAGTACACGAATATTATGTTCGCTTGTCGAATCAGTTTTTCGTTAGCTCAGTATGAGCAAACAGACATAGCTTGCAACTTTAGCTTATACATTGATAACAAAACGTTGGAACGTTGGATTGAAAAAGGACTTCATATTCGTGTTCTGCGACCTTGAAAACAATATATCGTAGTTTGCAGCAAAATCAAGGGCAAAAAGATTTCGGCTCCCCTTTCCCCTCTTACGAAACGAAAAATCGAATTTCGCAAAATCTAAAAATTTGGGATAACGTCGATGTGATAACATGCTCATACCAAATTTCAGCTCTTTTAGTCAAGTTTAGTTCTGATTTATTGATAGCTAGAATGACGATTGATTATGAAATTTGGATTGAACGTAAAATGAGACAAGTTCAATACTTGTGGAGTAGCTACTATCTGGTGCCGCCCTCTTTGATTTCTTCATCGAAAGATATCATCAAGTTCGATCCTAACCAAAGAAATAGAAATGGGGAGACTCTTCTCATCTGCGTGATTCGATACTGTTCAAACATGTTTAAGCAGGTAAGGTTTAAAAATTATTTGTTGCGTGACATCAAGCTAAGAAGTTTGGGCTCCTCAATTCTTTCAACTCATGAAACAACATATTAATAGATTCCATACTGCTGACGTTTGTACATGTAATTTTCACATGGCGTAAGGCATTATCAGAAAGCGCGTGCTTTTTTGTTCAAACAGATAAAAACACATGGTTAACAGTGGTAAGCACCATTGCCCTCGAGATTTCGCCCTTTAGTACCTAGCATCTTGCATGCTTAAAGCGTTAACAACAGCTGACTCCCTCACTATTCCCATTACAATCTGGATGATAATATATAAATTGAGACAATCACAAATCCAAGTTTATTTGAATCACTAAAATAATAACATTGGAACGGGGAAAATTGCAATTCTGTTTCACTTAATAATTAAATAAAATTAATGCATCTTCTAAACATTGGTTTCCTTTTTAGATGGACCATCTGCATGCGCTTAAGACCTTGGGGGCTGATGTGAATCTTGCTGATGATCAGGGTCGAACTGCACTAATGTTTGCTTGCATGGAGAAGAAATCTGAACTTTGTTGCTTTCTTCTTTCCTTTGTGTGTAACTTTTAACTGCCTTGTACACTTAAGTAGTCTTAGTTTCAAAAATTTTATGGTGCCACTGATATGAATTTTAATATCTCATAATAATTGATTCCAAAACATTAGACCTTGTGCTCCAAATTTAAAGCTGTTCTTGATGTACATAACTGACTCATATCTGGGCGATATTACAATATTAGCAATTAACAATACCTTTGCTAAGATGATCACAAATTAGATCATTAACAAAAGCAAGCTCGATATCGGCCTCGCAGGACACTTGAATATTATTGTCTCCATTGATTTTATACAGGCAAGAAGTAAGTATCGGGGTAGCTAGCTACATTTATACTTTTGCTTCGTTTTCGGTTTTCATGATTAATGGCAAAAGCAAATGCTATTTTGATACGAAAATAAACATATAATTTCAGTAATTAAAGGGCCTGGGTTATTTAAATTAAATTACACCAAATTAAAAATTAAGTTTTTCTAAAATTTTTTCTGGCCATCTCTCCGTACCCATCAAATTACATTTATTGTTTATTCATTAAGCAGTTAAGAATTGGTTGGAAGTATTTGAGATAGAAAAGCAAACTAATGTAAAATTTAAAAGCTTATCCAATGAGGAAATTAATTTTCTGTACTCAAGTTAAAGCAAAAATTAGGTGAAACTTAAAATTCACAAAGTGGAGTATTATACTCTCAATTGTAAATCGCTTGCAGCACATTACTGCAATAAAACTAGACAGCAATGCCACAAACAGCTATTGATTTAATGAAGTTAAGCTCAAGAACAACTCTTGAACAGATGAACCGACCAAATTCAGTTTTCACAACAAGTTATAATTTTCTGATGTAAATTTATGTTAGTTAAAATCATTTAGTTCTGACGTAAGTTAATAAATTGAGAAGCACTTTTGAAATTTGTTTCTCAAGCCTTCATGTTGTATTTTTAGTTTCAAGTGAATCTTTCAATTCGTGACAGAAAGGGGAACACCGCCTTAATGTATGCTTCTAGATATGGACTACTTTCTGTATTGGACTATATGGTTGATAGTCTCGTCAGATCATGGAGTATTGACGTTCTTCAAGTAGGTCATTAGACAAATGAAATCTCATGAATTTTCTGTTGCAATTACACTGATCAATGTTCTTATCCAGAGATTTGAAAGTACTGTGAAATGTAGATTCCGAGGTCAACGAATATGTTATCTCTTGAAGTTAGATCACAGGTCAAGAATTTGGAAAATCTGATCTCACAAACTAAAGTCAAGCGTGCACTTGACTTCACTGAACCGAAATATTAAAATAATATTTTGAATAAGAGACTATACTACAAATCACGTCTGGGTAATGAAAGTGGGTGGACGGAAAGATGGCGAGCCCGGGCGCTTGACGAATCGAACCGTAAGATTTTGCCTAAATGACTATTTTATGTACTGCGTTTGAATTTCATTGCGTTTATTGAAGATGCAGCAAATTGGCACCTCTCTCCCTTTAACCTTCTTGCCAAGGGATGCTACGAACTACATTCACTGCTTAAGAAGTGGAAGCTATAAAATATTAGGATTCACATGTACCGGATTCCATTTTAAAAGTTAACTAAGTGTTCTTAGTCGATCCGCCGGCACACGGCAGTACGCTTAAAATCAGTTTGAAGTTAATAATGCAAATGTTTCTTTCAGGCCCGTAATATGTATGGTCAGACGGCGGCACAGATGGCACAAAGCAAGGGACATGAGGCCTGTTCCATACTGTTGGATCAGCAAAGACTACGACTATTGCAGAAGATTGATGCTCAGTTGACCAGTTTGAGTACGACCGCTAGTCTGCGAGGTTGGCATCCTCCTTCTGACAATTTCAGTAGAAAGTTATCATTATGGCGCAACTTCGTTCCTGTAAAGAAGGCTGCAAAAGCCTGGAAAACTAAGTGTTTTTCTCATCAACGCTCCAAGTCAATATCTTCACTCTGCAATCCTGTGTTTCTGGATTGGAAAGATGACGTAATTTTAAACATGTTTTACTATTTACTTAAATTTTATCAACTGTTATGTATGGTCTAAGTTGTCTAAGCACAACCAGTTATGGTTGGTGCTATGTAGTGGCTGACAAAAAGTATAAAAATCCGTGTCAGATATAAACCGGATTGTTTTTGTGGTGAACTATTGTGTTCCGAAAAACCAAATGAGTGCGGGGTTAGTTCAATAAAACCAATTCATTGAACTATTTTTTAAATTTAGCAAAATGCAATATAAAGCTGTTATCACCAAGTTCCCTTTGTTGAAATGCAATACAAAGTTTTACTTTTTTAAAAGAATTTTGCTATCCGACATAAAGATTGTATTGAAATATATTTGAAACTGTTAACTTTAGAAACTGCTTCATTTACAAGCATCCGGCACGCTGCTTGCTAACGTCAGTAGAAGTTCATGGGTACCACTTTATGGATGTGATACTGCTAATATATTAAGAAAAATGTCTAGACACGTCGAAGACTTAAACTCGATAAAGCTGGACGGAATAGTAGGCTGCTCGGAATGGAGAGGCAGAGGTTTTAATAAAAGCACATCAATGCCACTTCTATACACACATATAGTGAGTTCATGATAATTGTTATAGTATTCAACTTTTAATTGTACATTGAGTTAAGCTGAAGTGCCTGAACACATCGTGCGCGAAACTGAACCTACAATATGTATGTAGCTCTTTATGTTTAACACATCTGGAATGAAATATTTTGAAAATTGATACTTAGTTTTATTCGTCTAGGGATTATAATATGTTACTGCTATTAAGGCTATTGAATTTAGGATCTGGAACATTTAACGGAAGCAAAACCAGAATGGAGGTCAGCATCCTTCAGTTAAACTGATAATGCAAGACACGATCGATTTTCGTCAGTGTTTGCATCTCAGACGACTGCAATTGTCAATAAAAACTACACTTTATCTGCAACACATAATGTATGTAATCCAGCGGTTTGTGATTATTAAACTTCATATTTATCATCTGTCAAAACTACTTAACCGTTCCATGCTTTAGGGCATGCTTCGAAAACTCTTTTTAGCATGTATGAAATTTTTGGCCTTTAAATACTACCAAACTCCTTAGGGTGTAACTAAACACTAGTCTGTTTTTGATGGCTTTTGGTCCTCTTTTTATACTGACACGCCCAAGCTTTTTAAATCGAGCTTTTTAAATTAAAAAATTAATATTTAATTTATTCATTGCCTATAGTTTAATTTGCCGTTGAATAACCAGAGACACAGACAAGGCCGGTGCCCGAGTACATTACATTAGAGTACGACTTCATGTGTTGTGTGTGCAGCACACACTTCGCACGTTAGCCGTTGACTACCTTCAGCTGGCTCCCTAGTGTACCTATGAACCGTTACAGTTGAAGTTTGACTCTACGGTTGTTAGTAAAACTGTATCGAACTATAAAATAAAACGCTTTTCCTGATTAAAGTTAGGACTAGACGAAGATCACAAGTAACTATCTTGGTACGCGATGCAAATAACAAGACCCTGACCAACTAGAAAGATAATTTAGCAACACAAATTTACTGCCAAATAGCTTACAGAGCTAACCAAACAAAACAAAAATTTTCACAGCAACTCTAAAAAATCAGAGAAAATTACGTAAACTCCAGAAACGTATTCTAAATTACAAACTTATAGTCGAGCAAACAAAGCCCAGAACTTATGGAAAATTCCTAAATCAAGAACCTCGACCGGACACTGTGACCAATTTCGACCAACTAAACTGCCCAAGCGAGAACTAGTTTGTCGAATCAGCCAACAAATTGATGAACTTTGACGGAACTCAAGAAAACTGAGTGTTTGCTATTCTTGAATAATCTCAATTGCTGCACCTGCACAGCTGCACCTAGGTAAGTGATCTAATCTCATAACAATAAGTTTTGCAATACATTAGGCAACTTTCTTAGTCCTTATTGGCTCCGTAGTAATCGGAAGTCCCTCGTCGTGACGTTTTGCAAGTACCTTTGATGTCCCCTCTACGATGGTGTCCGATTTGCGAACAAGTCTCAACCCAAACCAATTTCACTTCTACTCTTCTACTGACCTTAAAGTTGTATAATTTGAGCGTAATACTGTAATCATTACTGGAAAGTTCTGTGTGCATACATTGAAAGTAATTTTATAACAATTGTAAAGCTGGAAGCATCAAGCTAACCAAGCTTTACGAGTGGGAACTGCACACGAATGGAAACGTCTAACCTGGAGATGTAGTTCTAGTCGACCAGCGCGTTACTCGCCAAAGGAGCCTAAATGCATCCTACCGAATGAGGTTGAACCACTGAAGAAAGAGATCCAGAAAGAAACAGAAAAATTTGCTGAAGTTTACATGCTTAAAATAGTAACCTGCCTATACCAGTAGGCTAATGAGAAATACAAACTTACCGATTACACAATTCTAAACAAAACCTAAACTATAAAGAACAAAGGTTCTTTATATATTATATCGTCTAATATATCATAGAATTATCATAGAAATACAGAAGGGAGACCCCTGAAACGAATGGTAGACTGAAATACTTTCAAACACGAAAGTAACAGCATGCCACTTTTTACAGCAAACAACTTAAAACAATAATTTTACAAAAGAAAACAAATTTAGATAACAAAATAAGATAACAAGACATTAGTTAAAAACCACTCCAACAAGTGGCTCCTTCTTCAAAAACGCCAACAATCCCCAAAAATATCCTCGAGAAATCTCAATTTGATTCCCAAAGCCGTAACGGCTCGGAACGCAAGAAATAAGCTGCATTAATAATATTGGAGAAAGACTAATTTTAAACTGGGCTCAACAGGGTCACATCGGAGCTGAAATGAGTTTTAAAACACGAAATATTGGTCCCCAATAATTAAGTAAAGTCAACAGCGGAAAAACACTGACAAGGCGAGCTCGTATGAAACACTAGGCTAAGGAGAGAGCAGAGAAGCAGGCGATCATCTGCTTCACAACCACAAGAAAAAGACTGTGAACTTTTTTACAGGATTCAATTGGTTGCTAAGGGTACAAAAATGAACGCGTACTTTTCTGGCATCTTTCAAAATTAGTAGACAAATTTTTAATTTAATAGCGCCACCTAGTGACTGTGAAAGCTGGACATTGATATCGGTATTTCCCACATTTATAAAATTACAATTTCAACTTTAATTTTAAAAATTTTTATAACAAACATAATTCACGCATAAA
>JASAND010029623.1:0-167323 GCA_030248195.1 Trissonchulus latispiculum | reverse complement strand
TAACGAAGAGCGCCTTCACAATAAATAAAAAATCGTCCCCAGCTATTTGATGGAGGTATCGAATGATATAACCGATGTCTCGCGAAAAAATTTACTTGAGTCTGCAAAAATTCTGGAAAATTATACTTCTTCCAAAATATGTTATAAATATTTTAGAAAAGCAACATTAGTTTCATGGCGTGCATTAAAAAGAGAAAATGTCAAGCTACATTTTGATATAAAAATGACCTCTTAACTCCAAGTAATGAACGAGTAATAATGGTGCAAACTTTATGTGACCAAAGGGAATCACCACCTTAAGCGAACTGCGAACTTGTTTTCTTAATGGGGTCCATTTTGGGCCATTTTTTTACTTTCTCCGATCTCGCTGATTTTCAAATATTTTATTGTCCAAATAGTATATTTTAACGAGTTTTTAAAATTAAAGTCGTAACTCTTACGGTTGTCGAGTAATTTTGATTCAAAGGTTGAGATTTCGTGTGTTAAACATAGGAAATTTAAAAGTTGTCCTTTTTCGCGTGCGCCAAAAAATCTCCCGTCAAACGTTGATGAATCTGGATAAATTATACATTAAAACGCTGAAATGTTAAACTGCGGCATCTTGGAATTAAAAGTTTAATTGAGGCCTTTAAAATTTTTTATTAATTTTTGAAGGATTAAAATTTAATACGATTTTAGCATCACGTTAAATTTTAATCTTTCAAGGATTAATTAAAAAATTTTAAAGTCGTAAATCAAAATTCTAATTCGAAGATACCGCAGTTTAACGTTTCAGCGGCATTTTAATGTATAATTCACCCAGATTCGACAAAGTTTGTCGGGAGACTTTTTGACGCACGGGAAAAAATGACAACTTTTTAAATTTCCTATGTTTAACACATGAAATCTCAACTTTGAGGTGAAGTTACTTGACAACCGTAAGAGTTACGTCTTTAATTTTGAAAACTCGTTAAAATATACCATTTGGACAATAAAATATGTGAAAATCAGCGAGATCTGAGAAAGTCGAAAAAAATGGCCCAAAAATGGACCCTTCTCTTATCCTTTTTTGGGCGATTTTTCAACCTTCTCGGATATTGCTCATTTTTGCATATTTTGTACTTCCAATGGGTCCGCGAAACAAGACAAGTGCGTTTTGCGTAATATTGCTCCTATCGTTCTGTAGACCCCTTCAAAGGTGACCCCGATATGTGTTAAAGATAGGAAAATGAAAAAGTTACGCTAAAAAAGTTTGTGTCCAAAAAATTTTTCGCTATGTAAGAGACTCAGCTCTGAAATTTTGCACACTTGTTAAGCACTAGGCATGGGCACGGGTCCAAAAATTTGGACCCGGGTACCCGGTACTACCCGAAGCCCTATGTCGGGTAATTGCGACACTACCCGGGTACCCGAGCATTTTCAGGTACCCGAGAAATTTTTAACCCATTTTTCGGATTTGGCCATTTCGAAATTTAACTTTTTTTCAGGGGTCTTTATTCACATTGAGCTTAGATTGGACATATTTTTATTCCTGCTGGAGCAGGAATACCTATTATACAACTCTTTTGCACTTTTACTATGTAAAGACTGTGTAAAATATGGGGGAGCTAGGGATTTTAACCGCTGAGCTCAAGCCCCAATTTTACAAGTGGAACTGTGCGCAAGACGCTGACCTGCGACTGCGGGTGGAGATATTTAGTCCAGGCGGCTCTCTACCACCGACTTGCCTCGCCAAGGGGGAAACGGATAATTTTTTGGGGGACGCCAACGGGGCGCCTAACGAAATTGGGGGGATCACACACACAAAAATAGGCTCAGATACAAGTCAGCTCCGGGCTAGTCCCAGAGCTCTACCTAGCTAAGAAAGGAGATCAGAATAATTAAAGCTTAGTAAAGTTAATTAATTAGAACAAATAACAGACAACTGGCAGATTTATTGGGACGGCACAGGGCAAGGATATTACAGGAAAGTCCGTCCGGCGGTATCCGGACAAGACAGACAAGTTACAGCGGGCTACCCGCACAATAACAGGAATAGGGCACAAAAGGGGGAACACAAGCAAAGGGAAGGGGGAACCAGCAACAAATTCGGGCAAGGGAACAGTACAACAAAATTGGGGGGCGGGGAGTTAGCTAAAGAAAGTTAGACCCAGGGGAGGGAACTGGGGCAACCCCGCTATTTTGGTGGGAGCCGGAAAGGGGGAGAATTAGGAGTGAATTGAGAGGTAAGTAAAAAAAAAAAAAGGGAATTAAAGCAAAAGAAGGGGTTAGGGGTTAAGTTAAAGGGGATTTTGAAAGGAAAAAGGGTGAAATAAATACTTACGCTTTCGGGTGTAGGTGGCTAACAGGGTGGGGGCCCCAATCTCAATAACCGACCTCTCTCTCGCTTGAAAAACTCCCAACTGACGAAAGGGTGATGTAATCATTCAAGAAGAATTTTGTCATGCGTTGGGAACGGGAGGGTCTATCTTCGCTAAGCCAACAAGAAATGGGAATATGTGCAATGTTAAGTTTACGCTCAAAAATAGACAATTTTAGATATTTTTTAAAACATGAGCATAAAGTTAGCACTGCACAATATTTTAGGGGGGATTTTACATACAAAGTGATACAAAATTATCGGGCTTCCCAACAATTATAACACTACAATATTTACGGAGAATTTGGGGATTTTGAGGGGGAGTTTTTAGGAAAAACATTGAAAGTGGGAATTAGGAAAGGACTTGGAAGGGGGGTGATAGCGGGGACGCTATTACTACACATAAGCTCAATGAGATCTTTCGAATGAATATATTCATAACTGTATAGCAGCTGCCAAACGTTCAGACCTGACCGGAAATCTCGAATTTTTGAATCGGGATTGCGCGGAGGGTGTTAAAACGCTAAAAGAATGTATTTCGGAAAGTTTCATGAAATTTCAACTTGATTTACGCCGCCAAGTAACAATATGTGTCCAAAAGGAATCACCACCTTAAGTGAATGTCCAGTTCCACTAAGAAGCAATCATCGATGTTACTTTTACATTTTGTGCAGTTGCTTTTGTCGTTTTTCACGGTGCGAATGGTATTAAAAATTACTTTTTCTGAAAAAGAACGAGAATTTGAGTATTAGTTTACCAACTCCTGGGAAATGTTAGTTTGAAAAGCGGTTGTTTCGATTCAGGCGACAGTATTTTTCCGATTTCACTTATGAGAACACTTACACTTTAGGGAACATGTATTTTTAAGTGGGTGTTCCCTTAAGGTGGTGATTCCTTTTGGAGACATCAACTTTGAACCACTATTATTCATTCATTATTTGGAGTTAAGAAGTCATCTTTATATCAAAATGTAGCTTAACATTTTCTCTTTTTGATGAGTACAATGAATCTAAGTTTGGCTTTCTAAAATGTTTTTCCTGTATTTTAGAAGAAGTATAATTTTTCAGATTTTTTGCAGGCTGAAGTAAATTTTTTCGCAGGACATCGGTTAGAGCATTCGATACCTCTATCAAATAGCTGGGGACCCTTTTTTAGTTATTGTGATATCGCTCTTCGTTATGGAGAAATAAACTAAAATGTCAGCGCAACCTGGATTTTGCCTACTTTTCACTACTTTGGCAAGCCACTACTTCAGTTAGAAAGCAGCTATCGGGGCAACTAAAAAAGGGTCCCGGGGTATTTTTGTGTAGAACACATCTGCTAAGTGGCAACTCTCTAGATTGCATACTAAATTCTGCACAATCGCTGGAAAAAATTTGGTCGTGTTTTTGCAAAAACTACATTTTTTGTGATAGCAGCCTAAGGGATAGCAATTGTACGATGGTCATGCCTCCGATAATTGGCCTCTGTGAGACCTTTAAATCGACACCCTTAGTTAAATTTTACGGCTTTCGTAGCTCAAGAAGTAGTGGATTATTTGATTTCTGCAGAAAGGACAAGTTTTTGACGCCAAAATAAGAAAATTGGCTATATCTCACGATAGGGAAAAGCTAGAAAGTTGCTTCCAAAAGCAAAATTGTAGAGTTTAACAAGTTCTTTCGAATAGATACAGTCACAGCCATGCACCTGCTGCCAAACTTTCAGAAATTGGCAAAAACCGCCCTGAACGCAAATGTTGAATTTTTGAAACGCGATTGCGCAGAGGGTGTTAGAACGCTAAAACAACTTATTTTGGAAAGTTTCGTTGAATTTCATCCTGGTTTACGCCGTCAATCAACAATATGTGCCCAAAAGGAATCACCACCTTAAGCGCGAGAATACGGTAGCTTTCTATACTGGATTCTTTGTGAATTATCTCTTTGTTGATGACTTGATCACGTCTATCACGCAGTTGTGAAGTCTAGTACTATAATTTGTGATTTAATTGTTGAGGTTTGTTGAAGTCTATAAGTGTGAGTAGAAGAGTAAAGTCGTATGATGGTTCTCTTTCCAATAAGTTAATCAGAAACGTCGTCTAGGTTAATTTTACGGCCGCTTGCACCAAATCGGAATAACTTAGCTTCGGAGTTAACTATTCTCCACCTGAGCTCAAGCTCATGGATAAATTTTATTCCGTTGCAATACCCCAACTAAGTTGCCGAAAAACTAACCCTGAACTTGAATAAAGCTCAGGAATAAGGCTATTCTTGATGTTAGAAGTTCATATTAAGACTGCCCAATAGGCATAAGTACCGCCTTGTTGCCAACCAATCAGAATAATTGAGGAATAAAGTTAACCTTGAGCATGACTGAAGACAAGGCACAGGGATAAATTTAAGGGGGGAGGCTACGAACGAACGGGTTGGCACGACATCGTCGTAGAGAGCTACTTTCCCCCTTAACGTTAGCCAACATATCAAAGTAAAAAGGTTTAGGGTGGGCAACAATATATCTCATATACACCGTTTTTGGTAGGACGCCAAAGAAAAAATTTTGGTGCGAAAAATGGGATTTTTAGAAAGGTTTTTCAGCTCTGGTGGATTAACGATTTGACCAATTCTGAAACTTTTAGCCATAAATGTTAACTGTTACTAGTGCTAAATATTAAAAGTATTCCGGCTTTCGAGCGTTGTTTCCTTCTTCAGCTATAACAGCTCAAAATTTGAAGTTTGCCAAAAAGTTGCCATGTGACCGAGCGCCGTCTTTGATCTAACAAAATTGACAGCCCTAGCCTACCCCAGCTTTTTACCAAATGTTAGGCTCTAATAGGGGCAAAGTGTCTGTAAGTTATCGAGGGCTCTGGTTTTCTGGTTAGTGTGCTAGCTAACTTTTTGTTAAGAGATAACCCTTATTTTTAGGCCTGAAAAGCTAGGTATGCGCAGTAAAAATGGGGTCAAAAAATTTTTTGTCTCCGATTTTGCCGAAAAGGTGCTTATAGGGGTTTTTTGGCCTGCTGAATCCGAATATAAATCCGTTTTTCGATGTGACGCTTCCTTCGTTCAGTATGCGCTTACAACTGTCTTAGTGCTTTTTGGAGCGACCGCCATCCATACTTCGAGAAATCAGTCTAGCATTTCTAAACATTGAAGCGAGGTTTAGTGGCCTTGCTTTCTGCACATCTTGGTACACTCACTGGCCTGTAATGCGCAAAGTTTCAGCAGATTCTGCCACAGTGCTTTGGAGTAATTGACTCACATCATCGACATGGCACCAAATAACAGTGACAATATCGATAATGTAATCTACGAATAACGTGATTTCGTTAAGCACTGAGAACGCAGGGATTAACGAAATCACGTCATTTTATGTATGTTAAGACAGATACTTGGAGTAGTTATTGGAGCATTCATTTGGTAAACCACAACGCATTAGACGTTAGTTAATCCCCAACCGTATAGACCTACAACACCCATTTTTCGCACTTTGATTGTATCGCACAGAATGGTCTAGAGATTATTTTACACGATATCAAAGCACTATATGCCAGAACTATTTCTGGAAAATTTGGGTACCGTACCTAGCGCATAGCGATCAGGGCGAGGCAAAGTTTGTGTACGTGTCATGTCGAGCTTTGGACCGACAATACCAACTTCTGATGGCTCCACAGGTGCTGCATCGAATTCTTTCAAACTTTAAACTATTTTACACTAAAACTAATACTATTATGTGGAAAGACTAGCTAGCTTTTCCAACATCGAACTTTTAGTGAAATTCGTAGCCCCCCCCTTAACCTCCGACTTAACGAAAGAATAGTTTAAGAATAAAGATAACCCCGAGCTTACTAGCAAATATAAAAAATTTGTCACTGTTATCCAATGTTATATACTTTTCGGATAGTAATTTTCATTTCGGACGAAACCTACTTACTGCGAACTATAATTTGACAGTATAATTAATTTCAGGAACCATAATTCTGAATTTTCAATTTTCTTTGAAATGCCACCAAATAACTAACTTTAAATTTGTTAACTTACATTCAGCATAAATTTATTTCAACTAACTTAACATGTAGGCTTTAGAACCGTTATCCACCCTTTATTCTTCAGTTAACCCATATCAAACTGAGCGTTAAATTTTTGCCAGTTGCGGAATAACTTATACTCGAGGTTACATAACTGGAGAATAACTTAACCCCTTACTGGTGCAACGAAATAGCTGGAGAACAAACCCTGAATTAACCTTAAGGTTAGGTTAGTCTTCAGTCATTCTTCATTGGTGTAAGCCAGTGTTAGTTTCTACTCTCATCAAATTTTATCTACGAGCACAAACTGGCTAATTTGTTCATGGCTGCATTAGCTAGAGTTGGCTTAGGATTAATAGGCTAATTTTAGTGTTGTAAATTTGTTGGTAAGCCATGGTGAAGTAGTTGTGTTAGATGAGTATTATTACAAACCCAAGCAACAAATACCGTTTGCCAAGGTTCCACGAAGAAAATTTTGTTGATTTTAAAGTTGGCCAAGGAAAATTCCCGCAAAAATAAGTTTGTGGATGTCTGTATGTGTAGACACGTGAAGTCAAGTCAAGCAAGAACGCTAGGCTAACCTTAACAGAAAATTTGAAAATATTATGGGCTATTATGAATAAAAATTATTACTTTATTTGTGTAAGCATGTATTTGTTTGTATGCATGCTTTAAGCCAAGTCAACAAACAATGGTCGGCGTAAATGAAGTTTTGTTGGCGATACAAGCTGCGGATGAAATATGTCACCGGTAGACCAAGCCAAGCAACAAAGCTTTGCTTAGCTATACTTGACTTGGTCTAAAATAAGCCAAGTAAAATGGAGACATATGTTGACATAGGGGTGTTGTCGTGGAGGGTTTGGTTGGCTTAAATTTACTTACATACAACTTACAATATCAATTTTACTTCGCTTATTATCTACCTACTGGGAGCTTAAGGCCAAAAACCGAAACTTTTTATGTTTTGGCCTAAGAATACGGGACTGGTCCTAAAATGTTAAAGAGCACGGAAATAGGTTATTTCGTAAGTTTTAGCCCTTTGCGTAAAGGATTAAAGCCGTAGGAGTCAAAAATACCCGAAAGGATATCGCTTTGTTCTAAATTCGACCCTACAAGCTTCAATTCTTCATGAAAGTGGATGAAACTTTCCAAATACATTATTTTCGTGCTCTTTAACATTCTGGGACCAGTCCCGGATTTTTAGGGGCAAAGATAAGAAAAGTTTTAGTTTTCGCACTTATTCTCTCAGTACGTAGTCGCTACACCGGATTGGTTGTTATGGCTGGAAAGAGGGCACCAAAATGAACATTTTTGCTTTTACAACTTTTGACCTACCTCTAACGGTTAAGGCAGCATAAACCAAAAACTAGTTTTTGGGTCAAAAAATGGCCATTTTTGAAGAAATTAGTTTTTTTAAAATTACTGCCAAATCTTATAAACAATTTTGGCTGATTTATACTCAATCGATACACCCTCCAATTGCACATTTTATCAATACCTATTCGCTGGAGTTCGTTGCTTTAAGCTGAAGAATTCGTCGAAAAACCATTTTGGCAAAATTGCAATTATTTTGTTTTGAACATTGATTTCTCAAAAACTACCCAATGGATTCGCGTGATTTTTGGCTGAATGAAAATTCGCCCTATTGCGGAGGGAGATTTTTCTTGGTTTGAGCTAAAACAGCTCCAGTTGTGAGAAAACTGAATAGAAAGTTGCGAAATTTAGTGTCATCGCGCATTTGCCGGATTTTCTGGAGTATTGAGACTTGCTGAGCCAAATCCAAAAAAATGTCCCTCGGCCCACATGTCCTCCATATCATGGCTCAAGAAGAAATTTTGGCCGATTCTACAGTTTTGAGAAATCGATGTTCAAAAAGTTTTGGTCTGTATTCAGTCTGTCAGATGTCAACATGTCGGCAATTTTTTGCAATTTTTTTGCCAATTTTGCTAGTTTCTTGAGCTCATGTTAATGTGCAGATTATAAGCTTTAAAACTATGTATAAAGTTCTTTCCAACTCCCAAAATTGCGAAAGTTATAGCGTTTCGAAAAGTCACGACAAAAGCACTGCACAAAAGGATACCAGCACCTTAAACGCCCAAACACTGTTCTGAATTTCAACCACTATTCATCCTTGCTTGCGTACTTGGTTGGCTTGACTTCAGCCATTCTAAGCTACACATTTAATTGAACGTCTAGACACTATCCTTAATTAAACCACTACTCCACTTCCTCGGCCACTCCCTAAACCATGTTTCAAAATCTTGGTAACACTCTAAACCAACCCCAAATTGCTTGGTCACATTTTAAACCAACTTATTCCTACTTGGCAACCCTTTACGCCACTATCTTAACAACTCACCAACAGCATAGCTCTCTTAGTCAACACTCCACTAAATTTAACCAACAGTGCAGCTATCAACATCTTTCCATATTTTACCCCAAACCGTTAAGCAGAAAAAAGTACACTCTTAAAAGAACCCCTGTAGAAACTACAGCAGTTCTCATAGTTTTCTACAAAAGTGCTCCTGTGCGGTCAATCATTAGCGGAGCTTCCTGTATTTTCCACAAATGTAACATTTGTATTTTTACCGGCCTCTAGAATAGTAAAAATTAAAGCAATTTCCTGTAGAAAATACTAAGGATACCGTGTAGCATTTATTACAGGAGTTTCCTGTAGAAAATACTAAAGAAATCTGTTGTTTTTGTTCTACTTTTTGACAATCCTAAATCAGATCCCAAACCTATAGTCTTTACAAGACAACCATTCTTTAATTTACGCCTGTATTTTTTCTTAGAAATAAATCATGAAATAGAAGCCTCAGAAAGACTACAGGTGGCGTTTATTAAAGAATTTTTCTTTATTAAGGTTTATCAAGTTAATAAGCAATTGAGTAAACCAATGATTTCAACTAATCCTACAAAATTTCTGATTTTTCAAGAATTTTTATTCACTATATATTCCAACTTAATATGTACCTGAGTCGAACTATTACAGTAAATAATTATTTTGACGTTTCACGCTAACCACATATATTACACCATTAAAAGCATAATTATGAGGAAAACTTAATTCAGGTTTCGGCTTTATTTACCTGTAATTTAGGCAAGCAGCGAAAACTTTAATGCATCAAGTGAACTCTTCATTATTTCTCGGTGCAAAATTCCCCCGGAAAATTCACACCGGTGTAATTTCCCGGAGGGAAATCCACACGGGTGTTTTTTCGGGGAGAAATTTTACACCGGCGGAAATTGCACAGTGACACGAACGGCCGAAGGATTAGATGTTTGGCCCATGCCGCAAGCTTACTAAACTGAGGACCATTATGCTTATCCGCAAATTGCCTAAATGCGGTCGAAACTGTCGCCTCGTCGCACACTGCCAAAATGCGCTTGAAAATTCCGTTTTAAGCTAAACGACGTTCCTCATCTAATCAGAGGTGAGCTTAAGGTGGTGGTACCTATCCTTTTGTGAAGTGATTTTGTGCTGATTTTTTGAAACACGAACTTTCGCAATTTTGGGAGTTGGAAAGAGCTTTATACATCGTTTTAAAGCTTATTATCTGTACATCCACAAGCTTGAGAAACTATAGTACGACCAAAAAATGTGTGTACAAAACTTTGGCCGTTTACAGCAGCCTAACCTTTGGAGTAAACCCCAACAATGTATATATTTTTAGAATTCTCAGGAACTCGAGATTTCGAAAAACCGAATAAATCCGGAATTCCGCGTTTCATTCACCGAAAATCTAAATTTTTTAATTTTTAGCCCAATCTTTATCGCAATCAAAAAATTTGTTTCCAAGATCGAATAGACCCGGTCCCGCTGCATATTTTTGCTCTTTCAGTTTGTTATTTTCAGCTAGTTATTCACGATAATGCACCAAATATTCGGAATTCCGGGTTTTCAAAATTTCCAGATTTTAAAAATTTTCTCCAATATGGGTATCATTCGAAAGCTCTTGATGAGCTGAATCTAATTAGCTAAAGCTATGCTATGCTAAAGCTTTAGCGTTTTTAGCCTAATAAACCTTCTAATAGAACCAGTGTCTGAAAACGCACCAAATTCCCGGAATCAACGAATTCCGGATTTCACTTTAGCTTGGAAGGTTTTCGAGAATTCCGAGAACTGGCCTCATTTCTGCTAGTTTGTTCTATTAGAATACTTGCTCAGCTCAACAAGAGCTTTCAAATGATACCCATATTGTTCTCTATTCGATCGTGGAAACAAATTTTTGATTGCAATAAAAATTAGGCTAAAAATTAAAAAAATTATATTTTCTGTGAACGAAACCCGGAATTCCTGATTTTTCCGTATTTTCGTAATCTCGAGCCCCCCCCCCCCCCCCCCCCCCCCCTCTCTCTCTCTCTTCCGAGGTTTCTGTCAATGCCTGTGGTATTGTTGGGGGGGGGGAATATCATTGTTTAACTTTAAAGGTTAGCCTGCTATAAACGGCCAAAGTTTGTGCACACATTTTTTGGTCGTACTATAGCAAAATTAGCAAAAAATTAGCAATCTGACATGCTCACATCTGACAGGCTGAATATCGACCAAAACTTTTTAAACATCGATTTTTCAAAACTGAAGAATCGGTCAAAAGTTCTTTTGATGCCACGACATAAAGGACATATGGGCCGCGTGGGATTTGGCTCAGCAGGTTTTACCGGTCGAGAAAATCGGCCGGTAACGGTAGAAAATGCACGGTAACACGAAATTTTGCAACTTCACATTGAGTTTTCTTGCTACTCGATAAGTTTCAGCCCAAACAAAAGTCCCTCCGCAGAACTGCGAGTTTCTATTCTGCCAAAAATCTCCGGAATCCGTCGAGTAGTTTTTGAGAAATCGATGTTCGAAACAAAACAATCGCAGTTTTGCCAAAATGGTTTTTCGGCCAAATTGCTAACTTAAAGCAATAAACTCCGGCTAATAGGCATTCATAAAATGTGCATTTGGATGCTGTATCGATTGAGTATAAATAAGCCAAACATGTAGCAGTGATTTTGAAAAAACTGATTTCCTCAAAAATGGCTATTTCCCCCTCAAAACAGTTCTTTGCTTATACAGACTTAACCACTGGAGATAGGTCAAAGGTTGTAAAGCAAAAATGTTCATTTTCGTGTCCTCTTTCCAGCCATGACAACCAATCCCGTGTTTTGCCTATCTACTGGGAGCCTAAGGCCAAAAACTAAAACTTTATCTTTTGGCCTAAGAATATGGGACTGGTCCGAGAGTGTTAGAGCACAGAAATAAGTTATTTTATAAGTTTTAGCCATTTACGTAAAGGATTAAAACCGTATGAAGCAAAAATACCACAAAGGAAACCAGCACCTTAAACTGAAACTGAAATTAAACACGCTAGCGTAAACAACAGTATACAAAAAGGTCTTCTTCAGGAAATTAGGAAAGATGGACTTTTGTTTTGAAAAATGAAATTTCAAAATTGAAGCTTTAGGGAAACACTAACGAGGTTCATATATATATTAATCCAAGATAAAATTCCTACAATATAATCTACCATTTCAAAACCGAATTTAATACAACATAAAACATGTACATAGGCTCAGAACACAGAAAACACAGGCATTCAACTAATGTCATTCAGATTAACCATGACGAAACAGATCAGCGATCCCGGAAACCAGAGTCAGAAGTCATTTCCACCAGCTGACCAGATCACAGGTGTACTCAGAGCCCAGTCAGAATTAAAGACTTATCCAATTGGATCTAAAGGTCGATTAAAGCCACCTCGTCTGTTCATATACTGCCTGAAAACGTAAAATTGCAAATAAATCTCTGTAAAAGATGACACTGTACAGATATATCCCAGTCAAAACAGGCCTACTTTAAAAACAAAAACTAAAGAGCAAAGAAATGTTGTTCTTTCACTGTTGCTCAACCCCCCCCCTAACGACTAATAGCTAAAATGGGTAGATCTTGAACTCTTGATGAGGGTGAAGGTTGGCCACAGTATGTATGATAAAAGAATGATAGAATCGGGGCTATACAGTTTGTTTGTTGTTGTTGTTGTTGTTGTTGTTGTTAGCCGCATTTGACATCACAATGTGATGATCATCACCCGAAGGTACAAAGTGTTTAGTCAGGAAACTGGCCCGTCAGGTTGGTCAAAAACAACTCAAGCAAGTTGCCAGAAGGAGTCTCAAAGGCTGGTCAACATGAGTCTCCTCCGTTTTAAGGTGCTGGTTTCCTTTCGGGTATTTTTCACTCATACGGCTTTAATCTTTTACGTAAATGACTAAAACTTACAAAAGAACCTATTTCCGTGCGCTTTAACATTCTGGGACCAGTCCCGTATTTTTAGGCCAAAAGATAAGAAAGTTTTGGTTTTTGGCCTTAGGCTCTCAGTAGGTAGTCAGGATACAGGATTGGTTGTTATAGCTGGAAAGAGGACACGAAAATGAACATTTTTGCTTTTACAACTTTTGAGCTATCTCCAGTGGTTAAGTCAGTACAAGCAAAAAACTGTTCTGAGGGTCAAAAAATGGCCATTTTTGAGGAAATCAGTTTTTTCAAAATTACTGCCACATGTTAAAAACAAAGTTGGTTTATTTATACTCAATCGATACAGCGTCTAGATTGACATTTTATGAATGCCTATTAGGCGAACTTTATTGCTTTAAGCTAGAGATTTGGCCGAAAAACCATTTTGGCGAAACTGCGATTATTTTGTTTCGAACATCGATTTCTCAAAAACTACTCGATGGATTCCTTAGATTTTTGGCAGAATCGAAATTCTTAATTCTGCGGAGGGACATTTTTCTTGGTTTGAGCTAAAACATCTCCAGTTGCGAGAAAACTGACTTCAAAGTTGCGAAATTTCGTGTCGCCGCACATTTGCCGGATTTTCTGGAGTATTGAGGCTTGTTGAGCCAAATCCAAAAAAAACGTCCCTCGGCCGATATGTCCTCTGCAGGATAGCACAAGAAAAAATTTTGGCCGATTCTTCAGTTTTGAGAAATCGATGTTCAAAAATGTTTGGTCTATATTCATCCTGTTAGATGTCAGAACCTCTGAAAATTTCTGCCATTTTTTTGTTAATTTTGCCAGTTTCGTAAGCTCATGTGAATCTAGAGATAATAAGCTTTAAAACAATGCATAAAGCTCTTTCTAACTCCAAAAATTGCGAAAGTTATAGCGTTTCAAAAAATCACCACAATAGCACTACACAATAAGAAACATGCTCCGTTAGCCTCGGCGCTGCCATATCTGGCGGCTAGCCCGAGGAGCAGCACGCAGCACAAGTCATCAATTCAAAAACAACGGCCGTAACAACCTTTGCACCACTGTGAAAAGAATTCTAAGGGCCTTTTCACGCGCGAGTTAAAACAATAGAGTTAAAACTTTTTAACGGGTTTAACCCTGCAGGCGAGTTAAAATGAATTGTTTAACTCTTTTAACCCTGTGCACGAAAAGGATTGTGTTAATTTTAACTCTCTTAACTAGTTTAACTCGCTGCGCGTAAAGGTCCTAAGTGTGCTGTTCAATGATAAACCTACGGGTGGAAGCATAGCGATTGAGTTTGCGCTGTCCTCTCGGTCATGAGTCCAATTGGGTTTATTCTACCGGGGGTGGCGCCCAAAACAGCGGGACAAATTGTTCCTAACAAATTTTGCGCTGAAAAAAATAGCTTAGAAGGCCAAATATACAAAAATTCTCCTGCTTCGCTAGAGATGCTGAGCGCGCCGCCCAAGAATCCCCTCTCAAGAAAAAAAAGCACAGTTTACTAGGCTCATCTGTATGCAGGTTTGGTATTAAATCAAGGATACTAAACACTCACTGAAACACACATTAATAACAAAAGGAACAGTTAGGACAAAAAACAAACCTGTATTTTCGCTTTTTGGAAATATGAGCAACGTAGACATCGTTTCCTTCTACTTTCTTGTTCTACAAAATTAGAAATGCACAGGTCAAAATACAAGCGATATAGCACTAGCTACTGTAAAACTATTATTAAGATTTATGATTACATGATTTATGAGAATATGACAAGCGCCACACTATGCACTGAGTGATGGCCAACTGTGCTATCGCCCTCCACCCCCGAAACTGACCCCCATCTCCACCGTCACTATTATGGGAACGTAGATCAAAGTGAATTTTGGGGTATTTGGGGGGGGGGGCTAATTGGGGGTATTGGACGTTGGCTGGATTTTTCGTCGGCCAAGCCATTTGGCTTGGCCAGACTTGGTCGGCCAACGGCCAATGACCGGCCCACGGGCGGCCAACGTGAAATTTTCAAGCCCAGATGGGAATTTTTCTTGCAAACCCCGAAACATTGCTAAAATGTTGCTGTTTTTCTTTATTTTAAATGGATAGAGTTGGAGAATTTGTCTGGCAAATTTTCAGATGACGGCCGACGGCCAACCCGTTGCTTGAGTGTTGGCCGGCCGTTGGTCGAACGCCCAGCACTATTGAATAGTTGTGATAATGCTCCGACAAGCAATAACATTAATATTGTTTGTTTTCAGTATCAGTCTAAATATGCTATCTTGGATTTTCTAAAAAGTTTCTGCACTTCCGTATACAGTTAAGCTTTAAGCCTTTCACACTTCTTTGTATGTATTATGGAATCATATGTATTCGTTGATACATTATGCTTCGCGGGTGCAATAAGCCTGAAACTTTCAATACTTTTGTCCGTGTTGTAGAATAATAATATTAATAAATAATCGCTACACGTACACTGACAAGGGCATTACGTTGGAGTGACAATATAAAGAAATGGTCAAGTATATAGGTCTTTGCGAGTATGCCGTTTACCCTTCCCCTTCCGCATATTATTTTTTACTTGCAAACACTTAACACAAAGTAAACAGTAGAAAGAGCACACAGAAAACCAGTTCTCTGTAAGTGCAGATGTGAAAATCAGTACATCTTAAGCTAGGCCAACGAACAACAAACAGCCAATGACCAATTAGCCGGCTAATGGCCAACGAAAAGCCAAAGGCTAATTGGCCGGCCAACGGTCAACGGCCTACGGTCAACGGCCAATGGCCGGCTATTGGCCGCACCAGCCAACACCCGACACTAAATGGGGTAGGCCTTCGGAGGGTGTGTCGTTTCGGGGAGCAGGGTATTTTTTACAGGGGGGGCCGAAATTGACCTTCCCCCCGAAAATGCCTTCCCCCCCCGAAATCGCCCCCTCCCGGGATATTTGCTTCCCCCCCGGGATTTTTTGGAGACCCGAATTTTTGCCAAAAATAGGCCAATTTTCAAAAAATTTCAAAAGAGATTTTTTTGAAAAAAATAGCTATTTTTAGCTTAAATCCTGGCATTTTTTGAGAACTTTTTGCGTTTCACCATGCAAAATACGCCAAAAAATACCATTTTTGGCTCATTTTTGCAAAAAAATCTCCCCCCCCCCCGAAAATTTCTTCCCCCCCCCGGGCCCGGAGGGGGGGCCCACGGAAAAAATCCTTAAAAAATACCCCGGGGAGGGGGTGAAAATTTTTCTAAAAATATGCTAAACACTGCGCTGGCTATTTTTAGAGTATTCACCGAAAAAGTTGTAAATGCTTGAAAATTTGGCCTACTGGGCAATTTTTTCAAGGCAAAATTAGGTAACAAAAGGGGATTCTTTGGGGGGACAAATTTGCGGGGGAAGGTAGTTTATGCCCCCTCCCACGTAGAATAAGCGCAGTTCGAAATTGGGCCCTATTAATTTCAAGGTGTAATCGTACAAACCAGTGAGTGACCTCGTCTATCGGGTCGGCACTAACGTAGCCAGAAAAGAATTTCGGACGGGGGCAAGCCACACATAAATGCTCTAAAATACTATTCTAAACGAGAAAGTCCCAAAACATCTAAATGAGCCCCCTCCCCCCCACTAACAAACATTACAGAACATCCGCACATATTTAAAAAAAGTGTTAACATTACGTTTGATAGGATGTATGCATCAATCTATGGCAACGGCGCATCCAAGGGGGCGGGGGTTCAGAAGGCCCGGATCCTTTTTTGGGGGAAAATGAAATGTTCAGCTGTTTTTAGTGCTATATTGCCCATTTACAGAAAAATTCATGCCTGCCCTCCCTTTCTCAATCCTGGATACGCCTCTGCGATTATGGGCCATTTAAATTATGTACCGAATTGAAAAAAGATGACAAACACTGGCGAAATTCAATTTTCATGGTATTCTCCTAAATTCCTACCCTCCTCTTTGTAAACCATTTTTATCCAAAGGTATTCATGTGTGTATGTACCTTGGTGGTATCAAATCCTCCGAAGCCCATCAACTTCTTCATGGCTAATTCATCAGAATCCGCACCTTCATCGGCCTTATTGTCTTCTGTCAGGTCAACTGAAACAGAACAAATTTCGTAGATTACAGAAAAAGCCATCTAAAAATGGGGTGTCCGTTCAAAACGTCTAAAGTCAAAACGTCTAACGTTCATAACGTCTACCGACGAAACGTCTAACGACAAAACGTCTACTGACAAAACGTCTAATTTTTCTAAAATTGTGTCACACATTCAAAACGTCTAAAATCATTTTTCAAGAAAGCGAGTCAGCTTTGCTGTTATTTTGAAGTAAATGTATATATTTTCAAAACACATTAAATTAAACTCTACGTCTAGTTTATTGGTTGATTTTAAATTGTGTTTAGTTTTTAATTTTAAATATTTCTGAAAAGCCAGGGTATGCAAATGGCTTGAAACATTTATAAAATTTACAATTTACAATTTGCATTAGGAACGTCATCCATTTTTGAAACGTAGCTCATAAACGGAGCTCATTTGTCCTTCGTTTACTTGAGCTACGTTTTGTAAAGTAGATTCACAGATGCACCATCTTTACTGATTACAGCCAGTAATCAGAAAATTAGTATTCAGTAAATAATCAGTGAATAATCAATGACTAGTTGAATACTGAAGCTAATGCAGAAAATAATAAGTATATTTGAGACAATGCCAGAACTTCAAATTGAAGATTTGGCAAGACCTGCCACCCACAGCCTAAGTGGCCTATTCGAAAACTTTCTCAGACCAACACAAAATAAGTAAAAAATAATCACTAAAATTTCGGAAAGTTTAGACGTTTTGAACGTCTGACACAATTTTAGAAAAATTAGACGTTTTGTCAGTAGACGTTTCGTTGTTAGACGTTTCGTCGGTAGACGTTATGAACGTTAGACGTTTTGACTTTAGACGTTTTGATAGGGAACCTAAAAATGGAGTCTAATCGTTAACTATAAGTCTTCAACATTAGTTAAAAAATTAATTTTAAAGGTAAAATCAAAATTCTAATTCCAACATATCACAGTCCTTTTCCAGGTATATATTTCTAATGATATCCAACAATGTTGACTAACTTTGCTCAGTTTCGAGATTCTCTGTCACTTGACCAAAAATGTAAATTTTTTAGTTTCCTATGTTTTAACCACGGACCTCTACTTTGAAAAGTAGCGGTTCGTAGTTAAACATAAAATTACTCAACAACCGAACGAAATCCCTCGTTTTAAAAACTCGTTAAAATATGCAAAAATGACCGAAATCAGGTCAAGTAAAAATTTAAATCGTCAGGAACACGAGATTTCGAAAATCCGGAAAAAGCCAAAATTGCGGGTGTCAATCACAGAAAATCTAAAATTTTTCGTGGTTTGCTTAATAATTATCGCAATCAAAGTTTTGTTTCCACAAGCTGACCAGTTGGACATTTACTTGTACTGAGATTTCGGGAAAATGTACATGATGTACAATTTCGGGTTTTCAAAAGTTGCGGGTTTCGAAAATTTTCTCCAATACCACAATATAGACTTGACACGAAATTTCGCGACTTTGCATTGAGTTTTCTTACAACTGGAGACGTCACAACAAACCAAGAAAACTGTCTTACTGCAGTAGTGCGAATTTTCATCCTGCCAAAAAAACAGGCGAATTTCTTGGGTAGTTTGTGAAAAAACGGTGTTCAAAACAAAAATTATCGCAGTTTCGCCAAAATGGTTTTCGGCCAAACCTCTAGCTTAAAGCAACATTTTCAGCTATATATTAGGCATGGATAAAATGTGCAACTAGACGGTGTATATCAATTGAGTATATGTGGACCAAAATTGTTCGTAAGATTTTTGGCAGTAGTTTTGAAAAAACCAATTTCCTCGAAAATGGCCATTTTTGGAACACCAAAATTGCTTTTGGCTTACACGGACTACACTGCCGGATCCAAGATTTGGTGACGGGGGTGGCCAGTGGCGATAAAATTGTATATATATATATATATATATATATATATATATATATATATATATATATATATATATATATATATGCACCGGGGGTGTGAGGGGCTGACCTCCCCGCAAGTTGAAGAAACTTTTTGTTTTTGCAATAAAATCGGTCTTCGGAACTTTAATTCTTTTCATTTAGAAGAAACGAGAAAAATCTTTAAAATACTAAACATTTATAGGCAAAAATAGCAATTTTCTCAAGAAATCGGATGCATTTCCAGCTTTTTCTTCATAAACGCATTAAATATGCGGTGAAAAAGCTCAAAACTCGCGGCGAAGGAGTGAATTTTCGGTTTTTGCTCTTTCTTCTACTTTTCTCCTTAATCTGTCCTACCTTCGAATGGAGACGGGGGAGGCGGCGGCACCCCCTCCTCCCTCCTGGACCCGCCCCTGAATGACTTAACCACTAGAGATAGCGCAAGGGTTGTAAAAGCAAAGATGTTCATTTCGGTGCCCTCTTTCTAGCCACAAACACCAATCCGGTGTATCGACTACCTACTGAAAGAATAATGCCGAAAACCAAAATTACTTTTTACCTAAACCTGCGGCACTGGTACCAAATACTAAAGAGCGCTAAGAGTCAAATTTACACAAAGCCATACCAGCACCTTAAGGAGCTGAATAACTTTTGTGAAAGAAAAACTATTGAAAATGGACACAATCTTTGAAAGCTCATCACGAGCTGAACAAATCTTTCAATAGAAACAAGCCAAATTCCCGAAAGCCGGCTTTAACTCTAACAAGAGAGTTTTAGGTGAATTATTGGATGTTAGTTCTAGGATCAGGTTAGTTCAGCTCATCCAGAGCTTTAAAAATGACACCCATTTTGTGGGATATAGGTTGCTTACAACTGGAACAGTTACTGGACAGAATGTTAATTTTGAAAAAATCTTCGCTAACTTACTGGTGCAGGGACGCGTGGACTAAAAAGAGGAGCACGACACTTCAAATGGTGCTGATACGGGAAAGAGTGCATAATATCTAAGACAGTGATAGCTGGCAGGCTTTCTGATGTTAGCATGTGGTTAGCACATGCTCTGCTTGCCAATGACTGATCCTCACAATTGTGTATAAAGTACGCGTTTCTGTTTTCGCCTTTTTATGTTTAGGTGTTAAAGTTCAAAAACACAACGACCGTGTGCGTCTCGAATTTGTGCCTGTTTCGAGCTTTAGAAAGTAAAGATAGGGGGCGAATTAATTTGAAGCGAAGGTACACATATGTTGGGGCGCAGCAGTTAGCACACTGAGCATAGTACGTAGCATGCCTGTCAAACTCTTTTATCTATTATGTATACTCTGGATAGGAGAAAGTTGCTGGCAGAAGAAAAAATTCAAATTCCCCATTAGGTTTATGGAAATCTTGAATGGCTGAAACTTTCCTATTCCTGGAGGAAGCGGTTTACGCAGGACCCCAGACAGGTTCAGTTTGCAATTTGAGTAATTTTCCCCACAATCAACCAACCCCCTTTTATTAATCTCGCGAATACTGAGCATGCATACAGGCGGGGTCACTTTGACCGCACTAATTTTGCTCACGCCATAAAGCCTCATAATATGCTCCTAAAACCAACAAAAATGTTACGTATCACGTTTGAAACATGTTTCACATTCAGCTGGGAAAACTCACTGGTTTCAGCGTCCATTCTGTATGGGGATCGACCACCCCTGCGGTCGCCATATCGATGCTCACTGCGTCCGGTCCGAAAATCTCGATCCCGATCATGCCGATAGGATGAACCAGGACCGCCGAGCCTATCACGTGATCTAAACAAATAAAAGCTTTAAATTAAATTAAATTCAGGGTTTATATACAATGATGAAAACTAGGAAACTAAGGAAACAATGTATGTATATATATATATAACAATGCAGAAGATTTCTAATATATATACTAATGTCACTTTCACAAACACATTAAGCATTATTGATGAACTGTAAATTGAAAAATTACGTAATGTTCCATTGACTTATTGTGCAACCAATCTGAATATCTATTATGACTATTTTTAATTGACTATTTGACGTACTTGAAAAATAGACTATTTTTGGCTCACATCATGGCATTTTTGAGACCTTTTTGCTATTTATTCTACGTACAAAATACGCTAAAAAAAATCATTTTTGGCTCATTTTTGCAAAACTCTTTCCCCCCCCCCCGGGAAGCACACCCCGGAACCCCCCCAAATACCCTACTAGCCATGAAAATATTTCGGGGAGGCAAGCCAAAAATGTCCAGAAAAACGTGTGTAACAAACTGCTTAGTGGCAAACTCAAGTACCGTTCAGTGTTTTGGAGACGATTTTAAATGACATGAGTGTCGCAGGCGCACTTTGTTTTGAGAACTTTGTGTCCCTCAGTTCAAGTGGGCCTTAAAACCATACCTGTCTCCGATTTCGGGGGGCATGTCCCCTGCCCCACCCCTTGGTTGACGCGGGATATCCAAGCCCCCCAGATCGGACAAAGTACAAACCCTATTGAGTCGAGGCAAGGGCAAAAGCTAAGGGAAACATTTCCACGTGGTAAGCGAAAATGGCAGGAAAAAGTTTTGCACTAAAAATATTAAACAACTGTCAGGCTCCGCAGGAAGTCTTTTGCTAAACTTCGAAAGTTTTGAAAACAATGACCAAAATGTTGAGTTTTTACAAACTTTAGTTGCAAATGATGAAAATACCACAAATCTTAGTGAAATTTAAGTTAAAAATACCGAAACAGCAAATAATTAAAACTGAATTTTTTAATTTGTGCTTTAAATAAAGACACTTGCCCTCCCTCTCAAAATTTTCCGGAGGCAGCCCCGCAGAAGCCGACCCTATGTCAGTGTGTGAATGGATATGTAAAACACACGACACAAAAACCAAAGAACACTCAAAAGCATTGGACTGTTACCTTGAACGACGTTCTCGGTCACGACGGTCGCGATTAGATCTAGGAGAACGCGATCTAAAAACAAAAACTATTTAGTCAACAAACAGAATAGGAATAGCATGATAATATTATGTATATATACACAATGAAACCTGCTAAGCTGCATTTTCGAAACAGTGTTTTATCACATACCGAAAAACTATCTACTCGGAATTAGTGATGGGCACCGGCAGGGGCGTATCCAGGATTTTAAAAAGGAGGGGGGGGTCCGAGCCTAATTTTTCCTCAAACATGGCCAAATTTGGGCAAAAATAGCTAAAAAGTCGAAACGTTTCCCAAAAAGGGAAGGGGTCCGGACCTGGACCACCCCCCTGGATACGCCCCACCGGATATGTTTCCGTATTCGCACATCCGCCTATTTTTGGTTAACGGATATCCGGGTATCAGCATATTCAAATGTTGAGTTCAAGAAAATTATGCAATCCGAAAATTTTGAGGGGTAATTGAATTGCACCCATCAAGCAGAAGTTATGCACAGTCTATATTTTAAAAATGACTACTTTTAAGTGTTTTAGGAAGAAATGGTGAAAACGTCTTTAGAAATCAGGCGGAGCTTAGAAAAGTTGAAACATTTTTGAAAATTTAGGGTAAAAATGGTAAAATTTGGCAATTTTGGGGTTGTGAGGGCATTTAGTGGAGGGGGAGGTCAATGAATCGCCCCCCACCCCAGGAAAAATGACAATAACTGTAATCCACTGATAAACAGTTTTACAACCTTTGTTTGCATAAGACAGGTTGAAACTGCCGAACAAGGCAGCCGAAATGTCTCTGACAGTCCATGCCGTCTGTCAGTAAAGCGACATTTTTCTTGCCAGCCTAAATAAATGTATATACATAAGTTCACACCTTCTGGGAGAACGGCTACGTCGACGATCATAATCTATAACAAGAAAAAGATAAGATCACAGAAAACATACATATACATATATACATTACAGGGGCGTATCCAGGATTTTGAAAAGGGGGGTTTCACGTGACCAAATTATTTTGTTGTCACGAAACGAACCTAGTTGGAGGCGAAAGGGGGGTATACCCGCATGGTTTTTAGTTTCGCCCAGACCCTATGTGCTCGCCTTTTACCGGGCTGGAACTGGACCTAGCGCTGAGAAACCTGAAGTCCGGAAAATGTCCCGGCAGAGACGGGATCGCTAATGAGATGCTACAGAATCTGCCCATATCTGCGAAACAATTCCTGCTGGAGCCCATCAACCAATCGTGGTCATCGGGAGATATATCACAACAGTGGAGGACTGCAGATATAATCCCTATACTGAAGCGAGGGAAGCTGGCCAACGATACGAAATCCTACAGGCCTATCAGCCTGACAAGCTGCCTCGGTAAACTCATGGAAGCTATGGTTAAAGCGAGACTGCAGTTCTGGCTGGAACACAACAACAAGCTATCTCCGAACCAAGCCGGCTTCAGACAACTCAGGTCTACTGAAGACAGTCTGCAGAATCACACAGACCACGGTTGATGGATTCCAGAAACGGCCGCCTGCAAAGCGAACAGTCCTGGCAATGACAGATTTCTCCAGAGCTTTCGATACTGCAATCCGTGAACGCATACTCTGGAAGCTGGTGGAAAAGAAAGTCCCTCTTCAAATGGTACGATCATGGGCGTAGATAAGGGGGGGGGGGGCCCGGGCGGGCGCCCCCCCCGAAGCACCTTTGCCCCCCTGGAAATTTTGCTAGAGCAAAAATTTTTGAGCTCGCGCTCAGCACGAGCTTAGTATATTGCGCCAGTTTTGACGGGAAAAGTAGTCGGAAATAGGTTTTGACTTTTAATTTTTCAAAAAATCGCTAGCGCGAAACCAAACTAGAAGAAAATGTCGTGCGAAAGTTACCAGGAATATGGGTTTAAAATTTAATATTTCTAAAAATTTTATACTGGGGGCTGAGCCCCTATAGTCCCGCTTGTCTGCATTCTTACTCATACGTATTAAGAATTGCGAGCTATGCATTATGTATATTGATTATTTCATTTCCCTGAAATAAAATTTCCTGTCTTTTGTCTTGCAGATGACGATGTGGAAATTGAAAAAATTAACCTGTAATTTATTCCGAAAATGACTAAACCTAGCTCATAGCTTAACAAAGAAAGTGCTCTAAATTAATTCCTAAGAGACTCTAGAATTGAAAAATTCTGCAACTTCTGGGGGGCTCCGCCCCCCAGACATCCCCCGCGGGTGTTATTCCTTCGCGACATTTGGGTTCGCCACATCCATTCCACGCGTGCATTGCTAGCTCATATTATTTGCTGATCTGAAATAAACCAGCAAGCAAAAGCAATTCAGTTCAAAATAAGTTGAAAATTATCAACTTTGATATTAAAGTGTTAGTTTCTCTTGACTCTTTCTCTTCTGTTTTGGTCAAAACCTGACAAATGTCAACTGTAATAATTAAGCCGTTTCTGGTGAAAATCAGAAAATTTCTCAAGTTTACTACATATATAATTAAGAATTAAAGCTTGTGTAGTCGCTTTTGGTGAAAATCTGGAAAAATGAATTTTATTTTGAAAAGTGTTTAAATTTATGACTGTATATAGGTCACGGTGAAAAATTGCTGAATTTCGGGGGAGGGGTAGGTTCGGCCCGCACCCCCCCCCCCCGACTTGCCAAAGATCCGCCCACCCCGAAGAAAAGACCTATCTACGCCACTGGGTACGATGGATCAAATATTTCCTCACCAACAGGAGAGGCCGCGTCCGCTTCAACCAAAGCTTCAGCTGGCTTTTTCCTACAGGGGGGGAGTCCCCAGAAATCCGTTCCCCCCCCCTGACTTGGGTCGCCTCCCCCCAGGATTCGGGCCTTCCCCCCCAGAACCCCCCCACCCTAAAGTGCCCGGAAAAATAGGGTTTTGAGGGAAAATTTTGAAAATTTTTTCCGGCTTCGCCGGATTTTTACTTATTTATAAGCATTGTTTAGCTATTTTAAGCTTAAATTTAAGTTAAAAATAGTCAATTTTTTAGCTCAGCAGCAAAAAATAGCTATTTTTAAACATTTTTCTAAAAAATTTTCTCCCCCCCAGAGCTGGGGGGGTTCCGTTTTCCTTTCTCTCTTATCTTTCTCTCATCTTCCCTCCACCACCATCTCTCTCCCTTTTTTTCCTTCCCACCCCCCCTCCCCTACTTCTTTTTTTCCCCCATAAAAAATTTTTCCCCCCCCCCAGAAATTTTTGCCTAGGAAAAAGCCAGATCAGCAGGTCAAAACTGTTCCATCAAGGAGTCCCTCAGGGCTCGGTTCTGTCGCCTCTGGTCTTTATTGACGATATATATACTGCGGGACCTACCACCAGAAGTTGAGGGCAGTATATATCTATGCCGATGATGTAGCTATATGGAGCTCTGACCCAGATATCTGGGCGGCCAATGCCAGAATCCAGGACTCTCTCAACGCTATCAATGCCTGGGCCAACGAGAATGAAGTCAAGATCAATGTGGAAAAATGCCAGATCTGCATCTTTTCCACCCATAAATAAGCAGGCCAACTGCATTTCGAACCTCAACATCGGCGGCAATCCAGTACCTCACGACCCGAACCCAGTCTTCTGGGAGTCGCCCTCGACTGGAATATGTCCTTTGGGCGGCTTTCCTGCGTCCTGTTTCCAACCTCAAATCCCGGTGCCGTGCACGTATTGCTACATTAAGCGCGGTTGCCGGACGCTCGTGGGGCCCAGGAAAGGAAGACCTCAGAACAATGTACGTAGCCTATATCCGCTCTGTTCTGGAATATGCCCTCCCTGCCTGGTTCCTGTCTGCCTCCGACACCTCAGTAGCCAGGCTGGAGGCCATCCAGAACTCTGCTGCCCGTGTAATCACGGGCTGCTACACCGGGTCACCGGCAAACTATGTTCGATCTGAAGCTAACCTCCCTGCCTTCAGAACTCGCGGAGAGGAGCTGGTTGCCTGCGCCTATGAAAAGTCCCTACGTTTGCCGGCTGAAAACCCAAGACGGACAGTTGCTGAACGCGAGGTCCCACAACGGCTGAAGTCACAGAAGTCATTGCGGCAGATTGGCTCCAGTATCAGCAACGAAATCGGACTGTCAAACCACAGAAGAGAAGAGCTGCAGCTACCGTCAGTCCCAGTCACCTTCAAGCCATGTCTCAATGATATGGTCCGCAAATCCTCAGACAAGGAGGAACTCCGCCGCTGTGCACTGGACACCCTCCAGACACTCCCACCATCCGATGTTACCATCTGGACAGATGGATCAGTGCTGGAAGGCACCAGAAATGGTGGTGCGGCGGCCATCATCATCATCATCATTCTTGTGGCCAGGCGGTGATCCATACTGCTGGGCTAAAGGCGCCCAGTACCCCTCAGAAACCCTAGCACCCGGGCAGGGTCATTCCAAAGGACGGTCAGGCTTGGGTCGGGAGGAAGGAGTCTCCGTCGGACAGACTCCTTTTGTGGGCAGGTTATCAGAAGGTGCTCCAGGGATTCTTCTTCTGCACCCCAGCAGTCGGGACAAGCGGGGGAGGGACATCCGGCCGGATCAAGCTAGTGACGATATTGGGCTAAGAGCAGACTTTTACCAGTCCGCAGTTGGGATAAGAGAGTCCGTTCAGCCTTGGACAAGCCGGTTTCATTTCGAGGAGGGACCGGTCCAAGGTTACCAAAGATGGATTTAGTCCTGGCATGGCTAATTTGGTTGTGCCAGGATTCTGTTGCTTTCCTTTTCAGTAAGGCAGTAGCTGTAGGCATGTCAATTTTGACATGTTCTTGGTCCATTTTACTGCCGTTCTTCGCCAGTCGGTCCGCCCTTTCATTTCCATAGATCATCAGGCGGCCATCATCCACTCCACCACTAAAACCATAGAATCATGCTGCCAGCAGGCCCTCTATGCTCCAGCTACAAAGTTGAAATTGTAGCAATCGAAGCAGGCCTGACGTGGACTCTGAACAACTGGAATGCCAACTGGGCAGAAATCAGGATCTGCTCAGATTCACAGTCCAGCATCACGAAATTAGCCACTTCGAATCTGACCGGCGGCTCAGCTCTAATCAACAGGATCTGGTCACAATTGGCGGAAATAACCCGGTTGGGTGGACACGTTACAATGCAATGGATTCCATCTCATGTCGGCATTGAAGGAAACGAAACTTCCAGAAACCAAAATCAGCCTGATGTCCCGGTGGACTATAGCTCTGCCAAATCCTCAATCAAGAGACATTTCAGGATGAAGACGGTAGAAGATAGATGCCAGTTTGACAGCCTTGGCATCTATCCAGGTGGAAGGCTCCCCCCTCCAGAGGCCGAATTAGGCCTCACTAAATCTGAACGGTCCACCCTTGCCCAACTGAGATGTAACGGTCACTCACTCAAAACTGTTGGCCCAGTACAGACACAGAATCGGTATTGCAGATAGTCCAAACTGCCCAAACTGTGGGCAGTGCCAGTGCCCCGAGGACCTACAACACCTACCCATAGACTGCCCAGCGCACACTTCCTCCCGGGTCCGGTACTTGGGAACCAACCCTTCCTTGGCTGTCCTGTCGGAGGTCCCCAAGGCGTTGGTGGATTTCCTTTGCTTTGCAAAGACTTTGCAAAAAATAGGTCACAGCAGCCACCGTAATTGTTTTTCTGGTGATATTAACGCGGTTTTAGAACGTTTTACCCTAAAAAACACCATAATAACTTATATTTGGAATCTGTGAGGTGATTTAACTGGCTCAGACAGCCTGAACCTGGTCCGGACCCAAGTTGGTCACTTGAAGTACTGGACTTGGCTAAACCCTGAAGTTTATATATATACAGCATAATTCACGCTGGAAACGCGTTTTCCTAGTTATAAAACGGTTCTACGCCAAATTTCAGTTGTTTTGGTAGAGTTTTGGTGATAGTCCCCAACTTGGCCTAGGTCCCGGGGGTCCAAGTTGGGGATGTGGACTGTTGTTACAGGTAAGTCCTCAGAAGTTTTATAGTGTACTTAAAGAAAATACACGTTTAAAGGGTGCCAAATGTGCTAGAAACGTCGATTTAAGGCGTTTGGCGCTCAAAGAAAAGTTATCGGAACTTACACCTCCAGACTCACCATGTCATGGTGGTCCAAGGTAGTCTAAGTGGGCTGCCGTGCCCAGGCTAGACCCTTGGGCTCCACCAAGTACCGTGTAGTAGTGGTCGGTTATGGGCTATATATATAGGTCATATTAGATTTGCCCTCCTGCCTCTTCTCTGCCAGTAGTAAAGAGAATGGTTTTTTATTTTGGAACGCTGGTTTCTTTGGGAATCGTTCCCAAAAAACACCAAAATTTTTTAATTACTCAGGATTGCCAGGGAGGCAGACTAGGGGTTATACGTGGGCATATGTGTCGAACCGAGCCCTGTGCATATGCACCCTAGTTGGGCTGTCCCACGTCACCCTGAAGTTTGGAGCAAAAAAACTGTCAACTGGTTTTTTTGGGAACCTGACTATAGTCAACGGAAAATGCATGAGCAGCATCAGTAAATACGATTTGTATAGTCATTTTGGTGCTAGATAATGAAAAGGTGAATTTTTGGCCCTGTATTTTTTTCGAACCCTTTTTTTCGATTTGGGTCCGAAAAAAATACAGTCAATTTTCAAAATTTTTCTGAAAGCGCAGCCTTAGAACGGGAAGTTTGGGCATGGGAAGAAACTAGACCCCACCCCACACATGCTGGGCCATATCCGGGATCTCTACGGCAATCCTACAAATAGTTATTCAAAAAGTTACCAAATCGTATTTTTTTCGAACCTTTATATACTATCCTACATAATATGGGTATAAAGGCGTCTGCGCGGTTCCCTCGAGACAGTGTTGGCCTGGTGCCAGCTAATTAGAGGTCCGGGAGACGTAAAAATGTTACCATCGTAAAGTACTCGAGTAGTACTACAAGTACCACCATACTTTTGGTTAAAATTCCGAACGTCGAAATTTTGCACTAGGCGGGAGTTACCGTGCGTTTGTTTTGTTTTTTTTTCTCGGTTAATAACGCTTTTCGGAAGTGCTTATGTCAGCGCAGTGTTGGAACGATATGGGCATTTTGGTCCTATACTACTATTATATGTTGGTAGGCAGGGTCCTCCCATGCAACCTTTTTTGGTCATTTTGGCACACTGCCAATTTTGGCTCTGTGCCAAGGCCCCAAAGTTGGACTTTCGCTATTTTGGCACTTCGGTTGTGATCGACTTTTTTTCACAGGTTAGCAGCTAGATCGGTTTGGTTTGTTTTACTTGAATATTTCGGACTATGCGCGGAATGTAACGAGGGGATTTTTTAATTTCGCTCTGGAGCTTTCAGGAGATGGGCCCAAACTTTGCATTTTTTCACCTGTTTTGGCGAAAAGTTTCTAAGTCCCACTTTTACTAGAAATGGCCTAAAAGTCACTAAAAATGGCGTTTTTCGGCCTCGGGGTGGTACCCATATATAGTAAATTGGGATCGCTGAAAACGATGAGCATACTGCCGATACCGCCCGAAGTGACCACTGGTCAGCATGGCTCCCGTGGTTCCTCGCCCAGGGTCAAAGTAGGGAAAACTCACTATAAACAGCATTTTTCGGCGTTTTGGTTCGGGGCATATATAGTAAATCGACTACGCTCGTTTCAATGGGCATATTGCCGAAATCGAGGGAAGTGACCAGTGGTCACTACGGTCTATGGGGCCTATGGACCAGTGATCAAACCCCTTAAAACGGCGTTTTTCGGCGTTTTGGTTGGGGGCACATATAGTAAATCGACTACGCTCGTTTCAATGGGCATATTGCCGAAATCGAGGGAAGTGACCAGTGGTCACTACGGTCTATGGGGCCTATTGACCAGTGGTCAACCCCCCTAAAACAGCGCTTTTCGCACTACGGTCTATGGGGCCTATGGACCAGTGGTCAAACCTCTTAAAACAGCGCTTTTCGGCTCGGCGTATTGGTTGGGGGCATTTATAGTAAACCGACTACGCTCGTTTCAATGGGCATATTGCCGATTCCGATGAAAATGACCAGTGGTCACTACGGTCTATGGGGCCTACTGACCACTGGTCAAACCCCCTGAAACGCGGTTTTCGGCCCTCTGGCGCTGGCGGTACCCATATAGTAAATCCGTGTCGCTGAACACGATGGGTACACTGTCGAAGTCTTTGGCGAGACGAAAAAGTTTTCTCCTTATACCACCCACAAACAGAGGTTGCAGCGGCCAAAGCTTGGGGCGGAGGTGAGAATTCAGTGGTACTATACAGGGTATTTTTTACAGGGGGGGGGCGGGGGGCCCCGAAAATTGACCTCCCCCCCCGAAAATGCCCCCTCCTGGGATTTTTGCTTCCCCCCCTCGGGATTTTTTGGGGCCCAAATCTTTGCCAAAAATTGGCAAATCTTCAAAAATTTTCCGGCTTTGCCGGAGATTTTTTCGTAAAAATAGCCATTTTTAGCTTAAATGCTGGCATTTTTGAGAACTTTTTGCGTTTCACCATGTAAAATACGCCAAAAATACCATTTTTTGGCTCATTTTTGCAAAAAATCTTCCCCCCCCCCGGAAAATTTCTTCCTCCCCCCGGGCCCGGGGGGCCCCCCCGGGAAGCCCCCCCCCCCCGAAAAAATCCCTAAAAATACCCTGCTATATATTTATATAACCACTTTTCTGCTCTACCTACGGCACTGTTCAAGCTCCTTGTATCCATTACCGCATTGCTGGAAAGGGATCTTTTAAAATGACAGCAGGACAAGTAATAAAAATGCTCCTCCGGAGCATGAAAAAGTAATATGGGTAATGGTGAGGTTGTAAAATTAAGAGAGGACTAGTCTTAAAAATGCTTAATATGGGGGCTAGGTTCAAAAAAAGAAGAGGACTAGGTTTTGGGCGAATTAATATGGGCACAGCTTCGCCGAGCAACCCATATTCGCGGGCTTTTACGCTTCGCCATGGCGATTGTCATATACAATGCCATTATTGTCAGTCAATAACAACAATTCCAGCAGTTAAACAATCGCTGCCAGTTGCTTGCTTATATATACGTAAACTATATAGTAATTTGGTTGTGCTGGACTACGGCAAGCAACTAGAAAGAACCAAGGCTATGATAGAAATAGACGATCGTCGGAGAGAGTCCTGAAATTATTGTTGAAATATAGTTTTCTTATCAATGGTTAAAATGCACAGTAAATATTAAGAGTTTATCGAAAGAAATGTTTGCTTCCACTAAAACTCGTTTATCATAGTTGTATATTATTTACGCACCGTAACTAAAACTGAACACTGGTATACCTCCGCCCCAAGCTTTGGCCGCTGCAACCTCTGTTTGTGGGTGGTATAAGGAGAAAACTTTTTCGTCTCGCCAAAGACTTCGACAATGTGCCCATCGTGTTCAGCGACACGGATTTACTATATGGGTACCGCCAGCGCCAGAGGACCGAAAACCGCGTTTCAGGGGGTTTGACCACTGGTCAATAGGGCCATAGACCGTAGTGACCACTGGTCACTTCCCTCGATTTCGGCAATATGCCCATTGAAACGAGCGTAGTCGATTTACTATATGTGCCCCCAACCAAAACGCCGAAAAACGCCGTTTTAAGGGGTTTGACCACTGGTCCATAGGCCCCATAGACCGTAGTGACCACTGGTCACTTCCCTCGATTTCGGCAATATGCCCATTGAAACGAGCGTAGTCGATTTACTATATATGCCCCGAACCAAAACGCCGAAAAATGCTGTTTATAGTGAGTTTTCCCTACTTTGACCCTGGGCGAGGAACCACGGGAGCCATGCTGACCAGTGGTCACTTCGGGCGGTATCGGCAGTATGCTCATCGTTTTCAGCGACCCCGATTTACTATATATGGGTACCACCCCGAGGCCGAAAAACGCCATTTTTAGTGACTTTTAGGCCATTTCTAGTAAAAGTGGGACTTAGAAACTTTTCGCCAAAACAGGTGAAAAAATGCAAAGTTTGGGCCCATCTCCTGAAAGCTCCAGAGCGAAATTAAAAAATCCCCTCGTTACATTCCGCGCATAGTCCGAAATATTCAAATAAAACAAACCAAACCGATCTAGCTGCTAACCTGTGAAAAAAAGTCGATCACAACCGAAGTGCCAAAATAGCGAAAGTCCAACTTTGGGGCCTTGGCACAGAGCCAAAATTGGCAGTGTGCCAAAATGACCAAAAAAAGGTTGCATGGGAGGACCCTGCCTACCAACATATAATAGTAGTATAGGACCAAAATGCCCATATCGTTCCAACACTGCGCTGACATAAGCACTTCCGAAAAACGTTATTAACCGAGAAAAAAAACAAAACAAACGCACGGTAACTCCCGCCTAGTGCAAAATTTCGAAGTTCGGAATTTTAACCAAAAGTATGGTGGTACTTGTAGTACTACTCGAGTACTTTACGATGGTAACATTTTTACGTCTCCCGGACCTCTAATTAGCTGGCACCAGGCCAACACTGTCTCGAGGGAACCGCGCAGACGCCTTTATACCCATATTATGTAGGATAGTATATAAAGGTTCGAAAAAAATACGATTTGGTAACTTTTTGAATAACTATTTGTAGGATTGCCGTAGAGATCCCGGATATGGCCCAGCATGTGTGGGGTGGGGTCTAGTTTCTTCCCATGCCCAAAGTTCCCGTTCAAAGGCTGCGCTTTCAGAAAAATTTTGAAAATTGACTGTATTTTTTTCGGACCCAAATCGAAAAAAAGGGTTCGAAAAAAATACAGGGCCAAAAATTCACCTTTTCATTATCTAGCACCAAAATGACTATACAAATCGTATATACAGATGCTGCTCATGCATTTTCCGTTGACTATAGTCAGGTTCCCAAAAAAACCAGTTGACAGTTTTTTTGCTCCAAACTTCAGGGTGACGTGGGACAGCCCAACTAGGGTGCATATGCATAGGGCTCGGTCCGACACATATGCCCACCTATAGCCCCTAGCCTGCCTCCCTGGCAATCCTGAGTAATTAAAAAATTTTGGTGGTTTTTTTTGGGGAACGATTCCCAAAAAAACCAGCGTTCCCAAATAAAAAACCATTCTCTTTACTACTGGCAGAGAAGAGGCAGGGCAAATCTAATATGACCTATATAGCCCATAACCGACCACTACTACACGGTACTTGGTGGAGCCCAAGGGTCTAGCCTGGGCACGGCAGCCCACTTAGACTACCTTGGACCACCATGACATGGTGAGTCTGGAGGTGTAAGTTCCGATAACTTTTCTTTGAGCGCCAAACGCCTTAAACCGACGTTTATAGCATATTTGGCACCCTTTTAACGTGTATTTTCTTTAAGTACACTATAAAACTTCTGAGGACTTACCTGTAACAACAGTCCACATCCCCAACTTGGACCCACGGGACCTAGGCCAAGTTGGGGACTATCACCAAAACTCTACCAAAACAACTGAAATTTTGCGTAGAACCGTTTTATAACTAGGAAAACGCGTTTCCAGCGTGAATTATGCTGTAAACTTCAGGGTTTAGCCAAGTCCAGTACTTCAAGTGACCAACTTGGGTCCGGACCAGGTTCAGGCTGTCTGAGCCAGTTAAATCACCTCACAGATTCCAAATACACGTAAGTTATTATGGTGTTTTTTAGGGTAAAACGTTCTAAAACTGCGTTAATATCACCAGAAAAACAATTACGGTGGCTGCTGTGACCTATTTTTTGCAAAGTCCGAACTGGTTTTTTTGGGAATTCGTTCCCATAAAGGCCAGGTGGCCCAGGCCACAGCGTAGGAGCCAGTAGGGCTGGGATATGTGGTATCGTGAGCACTTGGGCACCTAACCTACCAACCACAATTAGGGACTTACCGGGTTTTCCGTTGTGGTTTTGAGACAATTTTTTCAACATCATGTCGAAACTTGTCCGAGGGTGGTTTTGGGGTGGTGGCCTTCTAGCTGGCGCCCTGGCTTCACCAGATGAGCTATATAACCCATCCCATACTGAAAAAGGTCTTCTACTTATTATGCACCAAATTTGGCTCGAAACGGTCGAAGTACCTTGGAGATCTGGCACTGGTTTTTTGGGAACTTTGTCACTGTTTTTTTGGGAACCTGACTATATTGACCTATCGTTCCAGTCTATGGTGGTTAATTTTCATTAGATAGGCCGCCTACCGCATATGGCCCGAAAAACTTTTTCATCTGCCCGATCCTGTTTTTATCACGCAGTAATGTCTATAATGTTGCTTATTCAGTGGCCATATTTTGTTTTTTATTCTGAACAAACGTAACGATTAAGAATAAATATCCAGCAGACATCTAGAAGACCTTCTGAAAACCGTCATAGATGGTCATGGCTGTTAACATGAGTTCTGGAATCCCAATGCCTACCGGAAGGGGTCGTTTTAATTCTCTAGCCATGGGCGCAATTAATTATAAACCATCACTTAGCTCATTCAAAGTCGAAAAAATTGAGTTTTCAGTTCAGTGCTGAAAGCTTGTCTGCTGAGGAACCTGGCAGCCCGATCTGAGCAAGTGAACGTAGCAAAAGTTTTTATAGTTTATCATATTGTATTATTTATTAAGTTTACCCACTGGCGGATCCAGGATTTCGTGACGGGGGGCGGCGGTAAAATATTCCCAGCGGGGGGTCTGGGGGCGGAGCCCCCTGAAGTTGAAGAAATTTTTTGTTTTTGCAATGAAATCGGTCTTCGGAAATTTAATTCTTTTTATACTGAAGAACTGAACAAATTTTTTTAAATTCTTGACATTTTTAGGCAAAAATGGTAATTTTCTCCAAAAAATCGGATGCATTTCAAGTTTTTTCTTCACAAATGCAATAAATATGCGGTTAAAAAAGAGAAAAGGTCACTACAATCAAGTTTTACTCAGTTGAGGACAAATTTTCAAGCCAATCACATGAGACTGTAAGTAAGGTTTGGAACCAACCCAGGATACCGTCAGTGCATGCTACAGCCATAAATACAGTTTAAACGCAGAAACTCGACACCTGGTCGATTTCTAGCAGCTAAAATAAGAATTTTTAGGTGTATTTTTATTTCGGACCTAAGTGCCCAGCGGGTCCGAAAAAATACACCCGCTGCTGCGCAACTGTGCGGCGTAGGGGCGCCCGAACCTATTGCCAAAAAAACTAGAAGCAATGTGTATTATGTCAAAACAATAGGTGTTACCACTAGCATAGCCAGAAAAAAATTTCGGGGGGAATGCAAAATTTTTGCGGGGGGTCTGGAGGGCTCCCAGAAGCTGAGAAATTTTTCTATTTTGTAACCTTGGTGGAAATTTTAGAGAGCATTCGTTGAAATTATATACAATGATATTTAAGACGCAGTGCGTGTTCATGCACCCAAATGCTGCAGAAGGTGGTCAAAGTACACCAATTTGGGTAATTGGTACTCAAATTTAAGTGCGAAACACGTATTATAATGGTATAATACAACTATGTCGCGCCGAAGGCGCGAAAATGTTTTGAAAAATGGGCGTTTTACACATGGCAGGAAAAAATTCCTGGGGGGCAACACAATTTCGGGGGGAATTCCCCCCATTCCCCCCTGGCTACGCGCCTGGGTGTTACTATAGCTTTAGTGTAGCGAACAAGAGCCAAAAAGTTGCCAACTGATCCAAAAGTTGAAAACCAACTTTATGATAGTAGAGTACTCAGCCTGCGTGAGTGCGGGACCTTGGGGAAACGGTCATCCCATGATTGACTGGATATAAATAAGCTTGCGCTATTGTGGGGTACAGTTTGGCAAGCGCTCCGTAGCTTCTAGCCCGAGTTAGGGTGGGTGTATTTTTTTCGGGCCCGACCGGTGTATTTTTTCGAACCTTTACTATACAATAAAACACAAGCAGATCCCGAATCATAAGAATGTATAGCGCGGCGGGAAAAGAAAACCCAAATTTTCGAATTTTGGCTGTAACTTTTTTATTAAGCGACAAATCGAAAATCTAACGATAACTACCATGAGGCCTTGCGAAGAGCTTCAAAATGAGCCATAAAACGTCTCTCTAGCACTTACGGTTGGTGAGAAATTTTCGACCAAACCGATGGGAAAAAACCCAATGCGGGAAAAAACCCATGGGCGGGAAAAAAAACCCAGCCGTATTTTTTGCTGCAAGCATGCTAGAACGGTTTTGACTATACCATTCGAAAAAGCGGGTCATTTTTAGTACATCTGAATCAAAAAATATCAATATTTTAGCAAAAATTCATGTCAGATTGACTTTTGAAAATTTCGTATGTTTAACACGTAAACATAGGCAAATTTTGGAAATTTTTGAAATTTGCTTAATTTCTGCAGTTTAAGCATCCTATCCCATAGAAAACGTGTTTTTATTGCATTTAAAGCCAAACCCGACCTATTTTAGTGAAAAATTAGCGATTTTTGGCGAAATTTGAAAATTTGGCTTGAAAATGGCACCATCTCAGATTTTGGCCACCTGGACCACACATAGAAGGTCGAACCTAGGTAAAATCTATACTAAATTAAACAGGAGGCTCTACTGAGCTAGGGAATGCATGAATTTTTCCTTTGCTGCTAATGGTTAGAAAAAAATTTCATTTTGAAATTTGGGTTTTTTTCCCGCACATGGGTTTTTTTCCCGCCGAGTCTAGGTCACCCCCAGGTCGCACCACAGGTACTAGAGCCAAATTGCATACACCGCCGTGAAGTTCGAGACATATCCTCTGTGAAACTGTTATCCGTTTTGGGCTAGGTCTTTCCAGTAGTTCAGGGTGACCCCCCAAAGTTGACCCTGTCTGACCCCCATGTTGGGACCAAAAATTCCAAAATTTTCAAAGTCCCAAAAAATTTGCTGGGAGGCAGCGGGAGCTACAATAATACATCCTCTAGGGTAGTTTTGGACGCTCTTTAAGATAGGCTATTAAAATCCGATCTAACTCATATGGGTGACTCACACTGGCGATGGGTTTTTTCCCGCCGCGCTATATTATAGAAGTAGGAAAAATGCTCCTTGCAGTCGCATGAAAAAGTTAATATATATGAGCTATGATGGTCAACATTTAAATGTGTCAAGGACAAGATTTAAAATGTTTAATATGAGCCAACATCTAAATAAGTAGAGGACAAGATGTAAACGGCTAATATGAGCCGCTACGTTTCTCTTGGGCTCATATTGACGCTCATTTAGCTTTTGCTTACTTTTAATCCAACACTGAAATGGCTTGGATGAATAACGACGCATAAACATTAATTTTGCAAAGCTGTACGTAAACGTTTTCTTCTCCACCGCTACATCCAAGTACATATTCAAGGCCACCATAAGTCAACAAAACGAAACCGAAGTCCAATCTAATGAAGAAACGAAAATATGGAACTTACACATGCTGTGAAATCTTGAGAAAAATCACATTTGAAGTTATCATCGCAATCATCACATTAATTCAATATATTCCCAAGCCAATCAAATCGTTTATAAACACTGATGCTTATATGCCAACCGGAAACTGTATATATGTTTGCCATTTTAGTCGCGTCAATATGAGCCCAAAAGAAACGTAGCGGCTCATATTAGCCGTTTACATCTTGTCCTCTACTTATTTAGATGTTGGCTCATATTAAACATTTTAAATCTTGTCCTTGACACATTTAAATGTTGACCATCATAGCTCATATTAACTTTTTCATGCGACTGCAAGGTAGTGTTGTGCATTGGCCGGTGCGGCCAATGGCTGGCCAATGGCCGGCCATTGGCCGGCCAAGCCATTGGCCGTTGGCCGAGAAAATCTCGGCCAGTTGGCTTGGCCGGCCATTGGCCGTTGCCCGGCCAACGCCCACTGGCAACCGGCCAATTGGCTGGCCGTGGGCCGTTGGCCGATGGCCGGCCAATGGCCGTTGGCCGGCCAACGGCCAACGGCCAATGGCCAATTGGCTGGCCGTTGGCCGTTGGCTGGCCGTTGGCCGTTGGCTGGCCAATGGCCGAGTGCTGGCCAAGCTCAAATTTACTGATCTTGTGAGTTAACTGAGTTGAAAAATTTAATTTTGCTGCATAATATCGTAAACATGTTGCTGTATAAACGTTACATTAGATACAGTACCACAGATTTTCACTATGATGTTGACAATTTTGATCGTTATTAGCGTTATTTTACAATTAAATTTGCTAATTGCATGCAAATTTTAAGTGTGCTAACAACGTGGCGGTGAACGTCTCATCACTTTATTGCGGTCCTCCAGCAAAATTAAAACAGAGTTATAGCTTGTTGGAGCTAAATGTTTGGAAAAACTATTTTACAAATATTGTAAATTGTAAATTGTACTATTGAAATGAAGTTTAATTAAGTTGACGCCTAATTAAGCACGGTAGACGAATAAAAATAGTAAATTCCAGCTCGCCAACGTTGACAAATAGCTAAAGAACGGCCAATAGCCTACAGCCAAGAAACAGCCGACGGCCAACGAGCGTGCCAACGGCCAACCAGTTGGCCGTTGGCCATTGGCCGTTGGCCCGCCCACGGCCATTGGCCCGCCATCGGCCAACGGCCAACGGCCAGCCAATTGGCCGTTGGCCATTGGCCGTTGGCCGGCCAACGGCCAATGGCCGGCCAACGGCCAACGGCCAATTGGCCGGCCAACTTCAAACTCCGGCCAAGCCAAGCCAAGCCAACCATGGAAATTTTCGGCCAATCCCAACACTACTGCAAGGAGCATTTTTCCTACTTGTCCTCCGTCTAGTTTTTGGGAACGCTGCCATAACTGTGGCAGCAGCAATCACAAATTCCACCAGTGAATTCCCCATGCTAAATTAGCTTTGCATGCAAAATTTCAGACTTTCAGCTATCACCAGTAGCTTGAACCATGAACCAGTTGAACCAGATCTGGCCAGCCATGGGTTAGATTAGCGAAGTAACACCACCAGTGAATTCCCCATTCCCAATAACCTTTGCATGCAAGATTTCAGCTATCTCCAGTAGCTTGAACCAGGAACTGGTTCAACTTTGAACCAGTTGAACCAGATCTGGCCAGCCATGGGTCAGATCAGCAAAGTTACACCACCACTGAATTCCCATGCCCCATAACCTTTGCATGCAAAATTTCAGCCTTCCAACTATCTCCAGTAGCTTGAGCCAGGAACTGGTTCAATTTTGAACCAGTTGAACCAGATCTGGCCAGCCATGGGTTGGATCACCAAAGTTACACCACCAGTGAATTCCCCATGCCCAATAACCTTTGTATGCAAAATTTCAGCCTTCTAGCTATCTCCAGTTGCTTGAACCAGGACCTGGTTCAACTTTGAACCAGTTGAACCAGATCTGGCCAGCCATGGGTTGGATCACCAAAGTTACACCACCAGTGAATTCCCCATGCCCAATAACCTTTGTATGCAAGATTTCAGCCTTTCAGCTATCTCCAGTAGCTTGAACCAGGAACTGGTTCAACTTTGAACCAGTTGAACCAGATCTGGCGAGCCATGGGTCGGATCAACAAAGTTACACCACCACTGAATTCCGCATGCCCAATAACCTTTGTATGCAAAATTTCAACCTTCTAGCTATCTCCAGTTGCTTGAACCAGGACCTGGTTCAACTTTGAACCAGTTGAACCAGATCTGGCCAGCCATGGGTTGGATCACCAAAGTTACACAGCCAGTGAATTCCCCATGCCCAATAACCTTTGTATGCAAAATTTCAGCCTTCCAACTATCTCCAGTAGCTTGAACCAGGAACTGGTTCAATTTTGAACCAGTTGAACCAGATCTGGCCAGCCATGGGTCAGATCACCAAAGTAACACCACCAGTGAATTCCCTATGCCCAATAACCTTTGTACGCAAAATTTCAGCCTTCTAGCTATCTCCAGTTGCTTGAACCAGGACCTGGTTCAACTTTGAACCAGTTGAACCAGATCTGGCCAGCCATGGGTCGGATCACCAAAGTTACACCACCAGTGCATTCCCCATGCCCAATAACCATTGTAGCAAAATTTCAGCCTTCCAACTATTTCCAGTAGCTTGAACCAGGAACTGGTTCAATTTTGAACCAGTTGAACCAGATCTGGCCAGCCATGGGTCGGATCACCAAAGTAACACCACCAGTGAATTCCCTATGCCCAATAACCTTTGTATGCAAAATTTCAGCCTTCTAGCTATCTCCAGTTGCTTGAACCAGGACCTGGTTCAACTTTGAACCAGTTGAACCAGATCTGGCCAGCCATGGGTCGGATCACCAAAGCTACACCACCAGTGCATTCCCCACGCCCAATAACCTTTGTATGCAAAATTTCAGCCCTCCAACTATTTCCAGTAGCTTGAACCAGGAACTGGTTCAATTTTGAACCAGTTGAACCAGATCTGGCCAGCCATGGGTCGGATCACCAAAGTAACACCATCAGTGAATTCCCCATGCCCAATAACCTTTGTATGCAAAATTTCAGCCCTCCAACTATTTCCAGTAGCTTGAACCAGGAACTGGTTCAATTTTGAACCAGTTGAACCAGATCTGGCCAGCCATGGGTCGGATCAGCAAAGTAACACCATCAGTGAATTCCCCATGCCCAATAACTTTTGTATGCAAAATTTCAGCCTTCTAGCTATCTCCAGTAGCTTGAACCAGGAACTGGTTCAACTTTGAACCAGTTGAACCAGATGAACCAGGCGAGATACGGTGTCGGCACTATGCTCATCGTGTTCAGCGACCCCGATTTACTATATATGAGTACCACCCCAAGGCCGAAAAACGCTGTTTTTGCCCGTTTTTAGACTATTTTAAAATTTTCGGACTTTTTTTTCAGCTTTTTTTTCATTGGATTTTTCATCGCATTTTTCAGCTTGAAGGTGTCCAAAAACGCTATTTTTTCCATTTTTGACCATCTATAAAAATCGAACCAGATCGAAATTCGGAAAAAACATAAACTTGCTAAGTACCATTGCCTAGATATTCAAAAAATAGTATAGAAAAATTTTTCCTATGGGCCGTTCGAAAAATCGAGTTAACACAAAATTGACAAAAATCATGCTGAATAAATACAGAGAAAAAACCCCACTTTCAAACCCGTAAGAGAAAGTCGATTTTTTTCAAAGTTCATTTTTCCGGGCAAGTTTGGTATCATTCGAAAGCTCTTGGCCTGGAGATTTCAAAAATGTAAATATTAGCTCTTAATTCCTTCCCGTTAATTAGTTATGCCTAATTAGCACTTTTCCAAATCCGCAAAGTGCCTTTATAGCTCATATTATGGGGGGCTCTCCGAGCTCCCCCATGATAATAGACGAAGAAAATATTGAAATTTTCAACTTACCTCGCATTCTTTCTCTAGAACGAGATCTTCTTCTTTCTAAAGCAGCAACAAATACGCAATATACATACAAAACAGGGTTTTTTTGTGTAAAATACTGTGTACTCTGTACTATATGGAGCCGTCCCCAGTAGCAGTTAAAGCGTCGAACCTTAGTACGTGACCAGCAAGTTTGTGAAAAAATTATTCCAAAAAGTTGGAAAAATAAAGAAATCGTTTGAGTAGGCGAAGTGTTTTTCAGAAATTTAAATTTGTCCAATCTTATTTTTGACATTTGATGAATTAATCTTTTTAAACATTTCCATTATGAATTCTATTGCAATTTACAAAATTTTCTCAACTTCTGGGGGGCTCCGCCCCCCCAGACCCCCCGCGTGCTTCTTTCGAAATGTTACACAAGTGCAGTTGGCATAACTTTGGCTTGAATGATCCGAAAATAACATTGTAGCAAGAAAATAACGTCTAAATGTATTTTATTTTATATTACAGTTGAAAAACGACACTTTTAAATTTTACACAGCTTCAAACAAAAATACACAGTGAAATTTAAATTTACACAAGATTTACACAGGTCCGATTTTGAAAAAAAACCCTGATACAAAATCATATTGTTCATGTATATATGTGAGTATACGAGCGGGAAACAGTAATAAAGTGCTGTAATTAATTAGTTTCGGGCACTGGCTATCCACATAATATCCGATTTGGTAAGAATATTCGAAAGTCCGTATATCCGTTTATAGCCATTCGGTGAAAAACCCACCCCTTCTGGCTTTTTCCTAGGCAAAAATTTCTGGAGGGGAAGAAAATTTTTTAGAAAAATGTCTAAAAATAGCCATTTTTTGCTGCTTAAATTTAAGCTTAAAATAGCTTAAAAATGCTTAAAATGGGCAAAAATCCGGCGAAGCCGGAAAAAATTTTCAAAATTTTCCCTCAAAACCCTATTTTTCCGGGCACTTTAGGGTAGGCGGGGTCCTGGGGGGAAGGCCCGAATCCTGGGGGGGCGATTCTGAGGGGGGGGGGGACCCAAGTCTGGGGGGCCACCACCCCCCCACCTGTAGGAAAAAGCCAGCCCTTTTTTGGGGAAAAACCCGCCCGCCTCCTGGACCAAGGGTTGGAGCTATGATCTCCAAAACACAGCAGCAGAAAGCGCGACTCTTTCTTACCTACGTATGCTAAGATCAAGTCATTTGGTTCACTCCTGCTCATTTTATGACATTTTGAAAATGACACCTACTTTTTGGACCAACCATCCGAACTTTGACAAAAGTTTGGACCGGTGTAACTTTTGACTGGGTTGGGCTAGAAAAGTTTTGCAAATATCTGCAATGATGGCAACTCTTCATCTTTGCACTCAGCAAAAATTAGATGCACTGTTAGCCTGGCACATTGCCAAACGTGGCGGTGAAAAATAAACCACTTTGGGGGGAAAACCCACCCGAATTTTTACCAACTCAACAGGGAAACAATTTGTGGCTATAGTATATACAGTATTATCGAGTACGCTGCGTCACCCTATGCTGTCAGATTTTGACAGTCTTCAATACATGGGTAGCTAGAGGCAAAAACCCTAAAAGTGCAATTTCGCTACTGGAGGACCCCGCAGAGGTCTACAGTATAGCTCAAAACAAAGTTAATTTTTTGCGAAGTTCGCAAACTCTGCTAACTTCGCGAAGCAAGAGACATTTCGCTAAATTCAGTGAAGTTCGCGAAAAAACTAGCGAACTTCGCGAAATCGTTAGCTAGCTAATCCGATGGGTTTTCTCCATATCTACCAAAAATTGGCAGAAAAAATTTTAAAATTTAATTTGGACTCAAGATTTGGTGCCTTCGCGAAGTTCGCAAAAGCTTAGCGAAGTTCGCATAATTTCGAGAAATTCGCCAAAATTTTAGCTAATTTCGCGTAGATTTTAGGGAAGTTCGCCAACTTTTTGCGAAGTTCGCGAAGATTTTAGCGAATTTCCTTTAAACTTCGCTAAAATCATCGCGAAAATCTCTAAAACCTTGGCGAATTTCGCGAAAATATGCGAACTTCGCTAAGCTTTAGCGAACATCGCGAAGACATCAAATCTTGAGTCCAAATTAGATTTTAGAATTTTTCTACCAATTTTTGGTGGAGGAGAAAACCCCTCAATTTAGCTAGCTAACGATTTCGCGAAGTTCGCTAACTTTTTCGCGAACATCTCTGAATTTAGCGACATCTCTGAATTGTCTCTTGCTTCGCGAAGTTCGCGGAGTTTGCGAACTTCGCAAAAAATTAACTTTGTTTTGAGCTATACTGTAATTGGGACTTTTAATAGCCGATTGTACGTAAAAAACCATTCTCTACACGTTAGAATAATAAGTTTTATCAAATTACATCGTTTTTAGCATTTTTCAAAAATTGCCCTATGTTTATATATGTGTTAAACTTTATGAAACCTGTCCATTTGATGCTGCATTTTCAATGGCACATGAAATCTCAGAAAAAGCTACCTAGCTTGGGTTTTTGATTCATATTAACTAGAGTTGAATTTTACACAGGAAGTGTCAGAACCGCGCTATGATACGACAATTTTTAAGACCTGTGGAGGGGTGGGTTGATTTTCCCTGCGAAATGGCACTTTTAGGGTTTTTGGCCCCTAGCCAGCCAGGTAAGCAAAATTATCCAAATCTGACGGCATAGGAAGACGCAGCGTCCTTGATAGTACCGTGCTATAGTCTCCAATTGTTTCCCTGAAGGGTTGTTAAAAAAAATTTCAAAAAATTTGGGTGGGGTTTTTCCCCAAAGTGGGTTTTCTCCGCAACGGTTGGCAATGTGCCAGACTAACGGTGCAGTGGATCAGTCTAATTTTTGCTGTGTGCAAAGAGGAAGACTTGCCATCATTGCAGATATTTGCAAAACTTTTCTAGCCCAACCCAGTCAAAAGTTACATCGGTCCCAACTTTTACAAAATTTTGGGATGGTTGGACCAAAAAGTAGGAGTCATTTTCAAAATGTCATAAAATGAGCAGGAGTGAACCAAATGACTTGATCTTTGCATACGTAAGTTAGAAAGAGTCGCTCTTTCTGCTGGTATATATACATGCTTTAGAGCTCATAGCTCCAACCCAAGACCCAGGAAGCGGGTAGGTTCCCCCCGGCCCCCATGGCTATACGTATATATATATATATATATCATAGGGGTCGCGGCAGCGACTCTATGTGTGAAAAGTGGCTGGAGAGTGTAAAATAAGCTGCGCAGAAGGCTTATGGGCTTATATTGAGGTCGCCATTCTACACGCCAAATATTACTGCAATAGCTTCATCCGTTAGGCCACAGCGGTCGTGGCTTTTTTCCCGAAATTTTGAGGTGGCTTTTTTCCCGATTGACTATATATATATACAAGTAACAAAAATGCTCCGCACAAAAGGGGATAATATGTGTGTAGGGCCTATGTCTGTCGTTTAAATTCCGGTTGAGAAAGCAAGTATATAAATCCGACACAGCAAGTTTGGGCGGGTGGTTCTATGGCGAAAGTTGTTCAGTTCGATGCGGGCCTTCATTTGACTCGAAATTTGACCACTTTTGAAAATTTTAATTTTTGACCCAAAATCGCCTAAGTCCCCACCTCACCCCACCACAGCCCTCTACAGCCACTTTAGGTACGCACTTCTATGACAAAAGTTGCTCAGTTCGATGCGGGCTTTCATTTGGTACCAAATTTCACCACTTTTGAAAATTTTAATTTTTGACCTAAAATCGCCTAAGTTCCCACCCTACCCCACCACAGCCCTCTACAGCCACTTTAGGTAAGCACTTCTATGACAAAAGTTGCCCAGTTCGATGCGGGCTTTCATTTGGTACCAAATTTGACCACTTTTGAAAACTTTCATTTTTGACCGAAAATCGCCTAAGTCCCCACCCCATCCCACCACAGCACTCTACAGCCACTTTGAGCAGGCGGTTCTATGACAAAAGTTGCTCAGCTCGCTTAGGGCTTTCATTTGGTACCAAATTTGACCACTTTTGAAAACTTTCATTTTTGACCGAAAATCGCCTAAGTCCCCACCCCACCCCACCACAGCACTCTACAGCCACTTTGAGCATGCAGTTCTATGACAAAAGTTGCTCAGCTCGCTTAGGGCTTTCATTTGGTACCAAATTTGACCACTTTTGAAAACTTTCATTTTTGACCGAAAATCGCCTAAGTTCCCACCCCACCCCACCACAGCACTCTACAGCCACTTTGAGCATGCAGTTCTATGACAAAAGTTGCTCAGCTCGCATAGGGCTTTCATTTGGTACCAAATTTGACCACTTTTGAAAACTTTCATTTTTGACCGAAAATCGCCTAAGTCCCCACCCCACCCCACCACAGCACTCTACAGCCACTTTGAGCAGGCGGTTCTATGACAAAAGTTGCTCAGCTCGCTTAGGGCTTTCATTTGGTACCAAATTTGACCACTTTTGAAAAATTTTATTTTCGACCACTTGACCCCCCACCCGACTGACCCTTCAAACGGCAAAGTGGAACCAGCCCAGCAAAATAGGTACGTCGGACGGCAAAACGGATACCGGGAATGAGCTGGGCACACCAGAAAACCCCTATAGACAAAGTTTTGAGAGGCTAGGTAGAGCCTACTATGGACCTCCAGGAAGCGGTTTCCGACATGACCCTCCAGACGGCAAAGTGGAACCAGCAGAGCAAGATGGATGAGTCCTACGGCAAAAAGGACACCGGGAATGAGCTGGGCGCACCAGAAAACCCCTATAGACAAAGTTTTGAGAGGCCAGCTAAAGCCTACTATGGACCTCCAGGAAGCGGTTTCCGACTTGACCCTCCCGACGGCAAAGTGGAACCAGCCCAGCAAGATAGGTGGGTCTGACGGTAAAACTGACTGCGGGAATCGATTCTCCGTGCCAGAAAACCATTGTATGGAAGATTTGAGCGTTCAAAGTTAAATAGATAGCGAGAAATTTCGATTTTTCATTTTTCGAATTTTCGCCATCTTTGACGGGCCACTGTGGTCGCTAGGGAAGTGATAGAGAAACGCAACCTGGACCGTTAGTTAGTTCAATATATGTAATTTCTGAATATAAAAAGAAATCAGCTCCAGCTCGTAACGTTCGACCTGAGCGACGACCACAAAAATGGTCACTTTTCGCTATGAGCCGACTTTGCGGCGCCACTGCGGCGCTGCGGCGCAGCTGCGGCGCAAAAAAAGTTGTGATTCTTAAATTCTTTAGAGGGTACTACTAGACCCCATAGCCCTTTAGGTTGGCCCACCGCTGCAGATCACGTGAAAGCGGCGAACATTATGTACAATACAACCATCAAATAGGAGAAACCGGAAAAAAAAAACATCGCCGCCATAACCGGTCCGGGGCGCAACTTTTTAACGGTAAGTGGTACGGGGCTGAAACTTCACAGACATACTAAACTCGATGTGCTCTACAATTTGCGCATAAAATCTGCGCAGGATCTGCGCAGGATTTTGCGCAGCTTCTGCGCAGCTTATTTTACACTGTCTCCAGCCACTTTTCACACATATTATAGGGGTCGCTGCCGCGACCCCTATGATACCTTTTGGTCCAACCATCCGAAAATTTGACAAACGTTTGGACAGATGTATTTTTTAACGGAAAGTGGTATATACGGGGATTTAAATTAGCGTACATATATACTAAACTCGACACGTACAGTTTTTTGCGCATATTATGATGATGCGCAGCCTTGTTTTACACTGTCATTCGACCATTTTCACTCATATATATATAGCCATGGGGTGAAAAAAACCCACCCCCTTTTTGGGGGGAAAAAAACCCACCCGCCTCCTGGGTCACGGGTTGGAGCTAGGAGCTCCAAAACATACCAGCAGAAAGCGCGACTCTTTCTAACCTATGTGTGCAAAGATCAGGTCATTTGGTTCACTCTTGCTCATTTTATGACATTTTGAAAATGATACCTACTTTTTGGTCCAACCTTCCAAAAATTTGGCAAAAGTTTGGACCGATGTAACTTTTGACAGGGTTGGGCTAGAAAAGTTTTGCAAATATCTGCAATGATGGCAAGTCTTCCTCTTTGCACACAGCAAAAATTAGACCGATCCGATGCACCGTTAGACTGGCACATTGCCAAACGTGGCGGGGAAAAAACCCACTTTGGGGGGAAAAAACCCACCCAAATTTTTTTGAAAAATTTTTTACCAGCTCAACTGGGAAACAATTCGGGACTGTAGTACGATATTATCGAGGACGCTGCGTCACCCTATGCTGTCAGATTTGGACAATTTTGAATACTTGGGTAGCTAGAGGCATAAAACCCTAAAAGTGCAATTTCGCTGCTGGTTGACCCAGCAGAGGTCTAATTGTGACTTTTAATAGTCAATTGTACGTAAAAAACCATTCTCTACACGTTAGAATAATAAGTTCTATCAAATTACATCGTTTTTAGCATTTTTCAAAAATTGCCCTATGTTTATGTGTTAAACTTTATGAAACCTGTCCATTTGATGCTGCATTTTCAATGGCACATGAGATCTCAAAAAAGCTACCTAGGTCGGGTTTTTTAACTCATACTAACTAAAAAAGAGTTGAATTTTACACAGGAAGTGTCAGAATCGCGCTACGACAATTTTTAGGACCTGTGAGGGGTGGGTTTATTTTCCCCCCATTTGGGTTTTTTCCCCCCATTGGGTTTTTTCCCCCGCTACTTTTTGCATTATACCGGCCTAACGGTACAACCTAGAGAAGTGCAAATGGGCTTAAAAGAAAGTTCTAAGTACGCCAAGTACGATGGTATATAGAGTTCTCAGCTAGCCCTTATAACAAAAAAGTTCCAGCCAAAATCCGAAAAAGTGGGTTTTTCCCCCATGGCTATAATAGGGGTCGCCACCGCGACCCCGCTGATACACGACACTAACGTGAACTACTTGATTTACCTTTGGAGCGGGAACGGCTTCGTCCAAAAACCATGAGGCGGGTTACTGAGACCAGAGAAATGGATAACTCTTTACAGCTAAACAAAATTTTAGCGTGTGATGAGTATTGCAATGTTCACAAAAAACAATCACCCCGAAAATTCACAAAAAACAATCTCCCCCCCACCTAGACGGCTATCAATAAGCCGCGGCCAGAAAAATTTTTCCATGGTAATAGCCACAATTCCCAACCTTAACATATGTGAGGTTTGCTGGCGCGACCCAACTCCTCCGACTAGGGCGCCCAAAATAGTCGACCCCATAGTTTCCCTGGAACTTTGGGTCTGGGGGGGGGGGGTAAATCTTGGCTGACCTCCAAAATGTGATGGGGGGTACCCCCCCCCCAGAATTCGGACCTCAGAAATTTCGAAAAATGGCCAAAAAATGCAAAATTTTCTGTAATTTAGCCCTTTTTTCATCAAAATAAGGCTTGTTCTTAACGTTTTAGGTGTTTTTGCACCGTTTTAAAGCGATTTTAGGTCAAAATTTTAGAAAAATTTTTCAAAAAATGACTATTTTTCGACCAAATTTAGCTAACTTTTTGGGTCCAATAATCGTTGGGGGGTTCGGGGGGGGGGGGGTGGCCCAAAGTTGGGGGAGGGTAAGTCAAAAAATCTGGGGGGTGGGGGGGTAAATTTGGTCAAAAAATTTGGGGGGGGGGATACCCCCCATATGTGACCCCGGCTACCGTTTGCCCCCTGTGAGACCCCCCCCCACGGAGAGGCCACACCCCCCTCCCCCCCTACCCGACCTCAACTACTCCCCCCCCCCAAGCCGAGCTCAAACCCCCCTCCCCCCTAAAATTGGGTCCAAACCAGGTAAAAAATGCAAAATTTTTGAAAAAATTTTTTGCAATTTCTGAAAATTTTTGAAAAAAATTCGAAAAAATGGCTATAAATCACATATAAAGAGCTAAAGGTGGTTATTTATAGCAATTAAAAGGTAATATACGCAATTATAAACCACAATCTGGGCTAATTTAGGCATATTTTAGCACAAATTTGTCAATTTTCAAGCCCTATTTTCGCATACGAAAACTACTGAGAGAAGCTTTTGAGTATGTTTTATGTACTGTACATCGAAAAAGGAGCATTTTTAGCCAAAAAAACTTGGGTACAGTTTAGGGGGGGTCCCCCTCCCCCAAATTTCGGATTTGGGTGGGGTCCCCCGAGCCAAATTTGGACCTTCTACTCCCCCCCCAACCCAAACAGGTGGTACACCTCATAGGTGTAATTGGGGGGGGGTTTGGGGGGGGTAACCCCCCCCAGCCATTTTTACAAACCCCCCCCCAAAAATTTTTGGGGGCCCCCGGCCCCCCCCAACGGGGGGGGGGGGGTAGTCGCGCCGAAGGCGCGAAAAATTGGCCAAAAATTGGGTATTTCTAGGGTAAATTCTGCAAAATTTTTCAAAAAAGTCCAAATTTCTGGCTTAAAGTGTTTATTATTGCGAGAAATACACGTTTTTAACGCTTTTATGGCCTTTCTGGCTCAATATTAACCTTATTTTAGACTTAGAAACATGTTGGCTATCAAGTTTTCGAGTTTAAAACCCCTGTCTAATGTCAAAATTACTTCATAATTGAAAGGTTTTTGGCATTAGCAATGGCTGAAAATGCGATTTTTGACATAAAAATAGAAAAAATTTTTTGGGGGAGGTTTGGGGGGGGTCGTGGGGGGGGTTTGGGGGGGTCTAAAAAGGGGGGCCCCCCCAAAATTCCGGGGGAGGGCCCCCCCCCCAACCCAAATCCCCGTTACACCTATGCCTATGATACCCCCCCCAAAGGAAACTATGGTCGACCCACCCAAAATCCGACCCTCGGACAACTCTGGACCAAAATTGAATTTTTTGATGGTATATATATACTCACTATGGACTTTGCGCAACTATATACCCCATATTATCCATGTTACATGTCCTAACTCTAAGCTATCCAACCATATTGGATTCCCAGCCATAGGTGTGTTAGGGGGGGGGGGGTGGGGGGGGGGCACCCCTCCCCCCAAATGGAGGGGTCGCCAACCCCCCCCTAAAAATTTTTCCTACCCCTCCCCCCAAATCGATTTTTTCGGACCCCTCCCCCCTAAAAATTTTCAAACCCCTACCTAAATTTTTGAAAATTTTTTGCTAAAAATTCGAAATTTTTCCAAAAAATTCCAAAAATTAGCGAAAAATTGCTAGAATTCGCTTAATTAAGCTAAAAATCGTTAAAAATAGCTGTAAATTGAGAAAATTTTTCATTTTTTTAACGAAAAACCGACTTTTTTTGAAATTTTACGTTGACCCCCCCCCTAGAAAATTTTTCTTACCCCTCCCCCCAAATCAACTTTTCGCGAACCCCCCTCCCCCTTTTTTCGCCAAACCCCCTCCCTACTTTTTTCTGAACCCCCACCCCCACTTTTTTCGCCAGCCATACCTATGCTACACCTATCCTATCCTAGAAAAATCACTATCAGCTTGTTGTAAAAGGCCTCTGGGGCAACCGCTAGGGCAAAACTAATGCCAGACTCGAGCTCAGCGACCCGAAAAACCTATATATACATATATATATAAATATATATATATATATATATCATGGCGGAGCTCGGAGAGCCCCCCATAATATGAGCTATAAAGCCACTTCGCGGATTTTGAAAAGTGCTAATTAGGCATAACTAATTAACGGGAAGGAATTAAGAGCTAATATTTACATTTTTGAAATCTCCAGGCCAAGAGCTTTCGAATGATACCAAACTTGCCCGGAAAAAATGAACTTTGAAAAAATCGACTTTCTCTTATATAGGTGGTAAACCTTAAACAGGTGGTACACGTACACCTATGCCCAAAAGTGGTCTGATTTTGCTCAAATTTCATGTGGTAGGCGGGATCGGCTCGGCCCTGCCAACTTGCACACCAAATTTGAGCCCGCTAGCTCATCCCCATCGCCCAAACGGGGGGTTGGTTTTTTCCCACCACTTGCGGGTTGGTTTTTTTCCCCGACCTCTACATATACCCTCCCCCAACTTTCGGGTACCCCCCGAAACCCCCCCACCCCCCGCAATTTTTGGAAAAGTTAGCTAAATTTGGCCATAGTGGTCATTTTTTTGGAAAAATTTTCTAAAATTTTTACTTAAAATCGCTTTAAAACGGTGCGAAAACGCCTAAAACGTTAAAAACAGGCCTTACATAGAAGGAAAAAGGGCTATATAAATTACCGAAACCTTTGCATGTTTTGAAATTTCTAAGGTCCGAATTCGGGGGGGGGGGGGTTGGTTGGGGCTGGGGGTACCCCCATCACATTTCTTGGGTAGACCACCAACCTTCCAAGATTTACCCCCTCCAGAATCAAAGTTTTTTTAATCCCGAGTAAATCACGCCTTGTTAGTACTATATCTTTTATTACATAGACGTGATTTGCCACGAGGCCGCCCGCCCAACCCCAATGCCGCGTAACAGGTATATATTACATCTGCCACGGCGATGCTGATGCGTGCAAGCGGCTACGTCGTGACAGGATTAGTAGACAATTATATATAAACTCATACAAAAGCATGAGCGTATATATACACACAGTGACGCAAGGTTGGCAGCCCGGGTTTGTACGCTATTAGATATTTAAATAAAATGCGACTGAGAAAAACAAAATCAAAGTTATTTAGTTTATGAAAGTACATATATACATTGCGTGAAACGAAATAAAATATGGCATGCAAAGGACTACTGTCCTTGTAATGCACGCCCCCGCATAAACTTGTGCAGCTGAACTTCATGCTTTAACAATTTCGACTTAAATGTGCTCAGAGAGGAACAGGTAACAATACTGTCCGGTAAACAGTTCCAAACGTTGCAAATTCTATAGAAAAAGAAATGGCTTGCTCTAGACTTTTTATATCGCTTAGGTCTAATAGACAAACTATTATGGCCCCTTGTCCCTGCGTCAGGCGAATATGTAAAGTAATCATCAAAAGAACAGTCAAAGGCATTATACACTATACTATGCATCAAATTTAAATCATACATTAACCTTCTCATTTCCAATGATTGTAGGTTGCAACGCTTAAGTCTTTCTTTGTAAGTAAGATTTTCAAGGCCATACAGTCGTTTTGTAAATGCACGCTGTACTCCCTCCACAGCGTCAATGTCTTTAAACAAACTAGGTGACCATATCTGGGTACAGTATTCCAAAATTGGTCTAACATACGTCACAAAAAGTTTAGTTAAGAGGACTGCATCTCTACTAGAGAAACTGCTAAAAATAATGCCTACTCTCTGGTTAGCCTTAGCTCTAATTTGACTTATATGTTTAGAGAAAGTTAAATCATTACTCATCATTATACCCAGGTCCCGCATAAACTCAGTATCGGACAGAGATTCACCACCCAAAGTATAAACTTGATTATCGTTACGATAACCCAAATGCATTACCACACACTTATTAGCTGCTACAGTCATTTGCCACTCTCTAGTCCATGCATCAATTTGAAAAAGATCATTTTGAAGCACATTTGCCCCATATGACTTATTGACAATAGAAAAAATTTTCGCATCATCTGCAAACAATCGAATTTCTGACAACAAATTTTCCGGTAAGTCATTAATATAAATCAAAAACAATATAGGACCCAGTACAGAACCTTGTGGTACTCCACTTGAGACTGGAGCCCAATCTGATTTGGAGGAACCCAACTTTACTCTTTGAAATCTCCCCGTAAGGAAGGCCCTAATCCATGCCAGCATCTTTCCCCTAATCCTTAGTGCTTCTAGTTTTCGCAAAAGCTTTGAATGACAAACTGTATCAAAAGCTCGCATCAAATCAATATATACAATATCAACACAGTCACCAGAATCCCATGCGTCTATCCAACATTGAGTACATTCAAGCAATTGTGTAAGGGTAGACCTCTTACAAACAAAGCCATGTTGGTGTTTGCTAATAAGGTGGTGCTTATTAGAGTGGTTAACCATGAAAGGTTTTACTACTCTCTCCATTGCTCTGCAACAACCAGCAGTTAAACTGACAGGTCTATAATTTTTAGGATCTTCGGAATTACCCTTTTTATAAATAGGACATACATCGGCTCTCAACCAATCACTAGGAATTTCCAAGTTCCAGTGACACTGTGACGAGTGTTCTCAGTTAATGGCCTAATTTCTGTTCTGTTAGTGTAGAGACTCCAAAAAGAGGTCGCGCTGAGGCCGGGTCCCCCTTTGCGAAATCGCTACCGGTGCTTACCCCTCCCCCAAGATTTTGGGGGCAGGCACCTTTTTAGACCTCCCCCAAACCCCGTCCCTACGACCATAGGCGTAACGGAGATTTGGGGTGGAAGGCTCCCCCCAACATTTGTGGGGGCCCCTCTGGAGACCCCCCCACCTGGCTTATGTATTTTTAAGCATAAATTTATGGGGGGGGGGCAATACGGGGGGCCTCAAAGTTGCCCCCCATCGATGGGGGACTCACCGCTCACCACAAGTGGGGGGGCATACTTTTGAGAAAAATTTTCAATTTTTTACGTTTTTTGTGTAAAACCTGCCAAAAATCGCTAAAAACTGACTAATTTTTTACGCTAAAATAGCGAAAATTTCGTTAAAATTCCGGCAAAGCCTTTTGGAAATTTTTGGAAATTTATGATAAAAATGGTAAATCTGGCAATTTTGTAGGTTATGGGGGAGGTCAAAATTTGGGGGAACCTCGAATTGGGGGGGGGTGCGGGGGCCCTAGACAGGGAGAACATTTCGCCGAAAAAATGTTGTAAAATAAGTGGTAAATTTATTGTAAATCTGTGGTTACTTGCGGTGGAGTGTTTATGGCATTTTTACCATAATTTTCCCTGCGCAAGGTACGATACATTTACCACAGAGGTTCCATGGGTTTATATACCATAAATTTACGAAATTTACCATGAATTTACAATATAAAATCCCATTTTTAAAACGGTTTAACGATCATGCATACAATGATTATTCTACGTCTTTACTATTTGTTTACAGTATTTTTACCATGTTTTTACTATGAAAATACTGATGGGGAAAACGTGGTAAAAGTGTCCTGCTAAAAGTTGCAAATGGAGGATAGTAACATTTTACCACAAATTTACCATGATTTTAAGTTTATTTTCCAACGTGGTAAAACGCAGTAATCATTGTTTTTATCATATTTATACCTCAATTTTACTTCAAAACGGAAATGGAAGGCGGAAGGCATAGGTGTAACGGAGATTTTGGGAGGGGGCAAGTTTTTTGGGGGCCCTTAGTAGACCCCCTTCATTTTTATGCTAAAAATCGCATTTTCAGCCGTTTCCAATGCCAATAAACATTCAACTATGACGTAATTTTGACATTAGACATTGTTTTTAATCTCGAAAACTTGATTGCCAACTTCTTTCCAAGTCCAAAATAAGGTCAATAATGAGTCAATACAGTTAAAACGTTTATATAGATATATTTCTCGCAATGATAAACACTTTAAGCCAAAAATTTGGACATTTTAAAAAAAATTTTGCAAAATTTACCCTAGAAATATATAGCGCGGCGGGAAAAAACCCAAACCGAAATGCGGGAAAAAACCCATCGCCAGTGTGAGTCACCCATATGAGCTAAATCGGATTTTAATAGCCTATCTTAAAGAGCGTCCAAAACTACACTGGAGGCTGTATTATTGTAGCTCCCGCTGCCTCTCAGCAAATTTTTTGGGACTTTGAAGATTTTGGAAATTTTGGTCCCATCATGAGGGTCAGATAGTGTGAAGTTTGACTCTACGAGAGATAGTAAAATGCTGTTGTCTTCCTTTTTGACTAGATAGATTAAGTCCTAGATTGCAGGTGAAATACCGGTGGTGTGTGATATCGGAGAGTTATGAGATCCTGACCAACTACAACGAATAAATAATTTGAACGAATTTACTGGTAATTGTTATGCACGCTCATGAACTGACAAAAACCATCAAAACACAGACTTCCAAACAACCTCAACTAAACAACTTGACAATAATTTCGAACAGGCACCGAAACAATTTAGCCCACCAAATCTTACCAGAAATTACCCCGAACTTATTACACCACTACTCTCGAAGAGAATCCCCAACTCAACTGACCAACTTAACCCAATATAGCTGAACTCAACCATTAGCTAAGTAACTTAGACTTTTAGACACCAGTAACCGAAAATCATTGAGTGTTTGTCAAAATTGAACATTAGAATCACTTAGGCTTAGAACAGCACCAATAATTTATATCTTTCCTGTCGGTGCTAACTTCACAATAGGGTCAACTTTGGGGGGTCACCCTGAACTACTGGAAAGACGTAGCTCAAAATGGTTTGAAGTTTTACAGAGGAAATGTCTTCAATTTTCTAGGAATGTATGCCAAGTTGCCTCCGGCCTCGTGGTGTGACCTGAGGCTGGCCTTGGCTCGGCGGGAAAAAACCCATATATATGCGGGAAAAAACCCATTTTTGGTTTTTGTTTTTCATGTGAATTTTCAATCATGACTAACTTCTATGCACCATTTTTATAAAGTTTAAGCCCTGTACATTCATTACATGCCCCAAACGGCCAACCAAACAGACCCCCGGACCCTCCATCCATAGTTCGCGGACATACCCCCATTTTGCCCCCGTTTTCCCTTCCAGTTCCTGCCCCCTATCCCTACATTGAAGCCTGTTTGCCCTAGGCCCTAAACTTGCTTGATTATTGTTCATATTCAGGATTACTTTATGGTTTCTATGACTAAAAATTGCAGTTAATAATCAAGGTAATCTCGCTATTTGGTTGTCTCGGCTCCTTGCCTGCACAGATTGGATTGCTTGTTGTCTATTCTAATTGGCAACTTCTATTCTGTCTCACTTTGTAAGTTAAAACACATCAAATTTATTGTTATATATATTGTGTTTTAATACACTTCAAAACTAGAACTGCAGAACTAAAGCTAGAATGGAACTCACCTCCTGTCTCGCCATATCTTGGTGGATTTTTACCCCAGCTTGGGTCACAAAACCGGATATATATATATATATATATATATATATATATATATATATATATATATATATATATATATATATATATATATAAATAAATATATATATATATATATATATAATATATATATATATCAGTCAGTTTCTGGTAAGTTCGCACTTGGTCTGTTACAGGTCGCGATGGGTCAAAAATTTAATTTCGCTTATACTTTGCTCATTTGTAAGGTCTATGCATTGTAGTTATATGGCAAAATATGGAGGAATTTGGTTCATCCAATTTGGCGATATAAGCCTGTAAGGTTGAGCTGTTTTTGACAAACAGCTGACATGGTGCGGGCTACAGTTTCGGGCTATTTCTGTTACGGTCTAAAAAATTACGTATATTAATTAACTTTTTATTGTGTAAATATATATACGTAAAAATTCTTTACTTCCAAATTAAGGCCTTCGGCCACTATGTATTTCTATTCAACAAAAAGGCCTCTGGCCGTATAGTCTGTTTTACTGCACAGTTTAAAGTAATATTTTGAAATTATGCCATGTCGTGTCATGTCTTGTAGGTAATCTTATCTGGGATCAGGAGCGTCAAAATGGATACATACTTGGCTTGCTGGCGAGACCCCAAACTCGATTTCCACATTCTGGAAAGCCTCACCCTAAGTTTGGACTAAATCATCCCAGTTTAAGTTTAGATAGCCATGTAGTATGCCACTATTGCAAGAATACCTGCCACATTATGATGAACTGCCAGATACGAGAACGTGACCGAGGAATCAATGATTATGACAGCAGCAACAACAGCAACTGGCGACAGATCCGCCCTGCCATACAGAATACATCAAACACCACCGCCCACAGTAAACAGTGTCAACAAACCTTCTCCAGTGCCGTTATCACTGCAATACCCAGTGATAATAACATCAGCGGTCCAAACTTACTGGAGTTACAAGAAACAGTATCAACATCGACCAAAGGGAATCTACTACTGCTACAAAATCAAAATTCAGCGTTTGCTGGTAACGTATCTGCTGTGTCGCCTATCCTTGTAAAAAAGAGTGAGCAGGATATTAAGGTATCCTAAAGTAACGAGGTACCTGTTCCTGAAAAAGTTCCTATAGATGGTGATAAAACTTTCGATAAAAATTACAAAACGATTCTACATCAGCAACAGCCCAAAAGAAGGAGTCGGTGCTGTATTCAGCAAAAACCGCTACCTATCACAATCCTATCCTGCCAATCAGGAACAAATAACAAGGAGACGGCAAATTTAGCAAACATCCTCAGATCACTACTAGTACTTATGACCATCTGTCTTTACTGCCCAACCACTGTTCGAAGGGTCGTAGACATACCCAGTGTTTCACCGCCCCTGCAAACGAGGCAAGAACAAGTACCGTTGGAACTACCAGCCAACTACCATAGCTATAACATTTATTACGATACGGGGTCCCTTCCAGATCAGGGAGAAGCTATTGGCAGAAATGCAGTGCGGTCAGTAAAGTGAACTACAGATGGTATCAAGGAATTAACTGTTACCGCCACCAAGGATGCACCGCTGGTAACTGTATTCAGTACGACTGCAATCCGGTCAAACGTCAGAACTGCGATCGGATAGAACCAGTTTAAAGTAATATTTTGAAATTATGCCATGTCGTGTCATGTCTTGTAGGTTACTATCAAGAATGGGTCTCTTTTATCTGCAGGGCTTCCAAATTAAACAATTTCTATTATTTCAACACTAAATAATATTTTTAACAAATATTTCAACCTAAATTTTAACTTAACCCCAAAATTAACTATGCCACTGCTGAGTATAAAAGAGACCTGCTCTTCAACATTTTGGCTCAGTAAAGTAGTTTTTACTTTCTCGACATAACTCTAATTTGGGAAAATCCCAAACACTGGCTAAACTACTGGGCAAACCTTTAAACTCTGACCAGCTGCAAGCTGTAACTACGACTAATCACTTGGGGTGACCAAATCTGGCTAATCACAGCTTAGGCTAATCAACTAGGCCTATCTACTTTCGTGTTCTGCACTTGGGCGAATCATAACTTAAACATGGGTTTATCTGAATCACTTGGCTAATCTACTAAACTACATATATACGTATACATATACGTACGTAAGCTAACCGTTACATTTATTCATATGCTAAAGGGCATCATCCCTTGAATTCCATATCATTAAAAAGGCCTAGTATTGAGGTTTCTTTTATTATTACTCTAAGGTAGGTCCTAAAGATGTGTGTAAAGTTGTAGCGCTGCATCTCGCATACAGCGAAAAAATTTTTAGCCACAAACTTTTTAACCTAACTTTTTCATTGTCCTATGTCTAACACAATATGTTAACATTTGAAGGGCTCACAGAACGATAGGAGCAATATTACGCAAAACGGTCTATTCTTGTTTTGAAAACCCATGGAGACTACAAAATACGTGAAAATGAGCAAAACCGGGGACGGTCGAAAAATAGGTCAAAAAGTGACCCTCCCCCCTTAAAGTCGTTAACCTTTTATGATTAATTTGGGAACAGATACGAAATCAGCGTAACAGGTTCCAACTTTCCTAACATTTTTAGTACTTCTAACGTCCGTACCAACCCAAACATGCTCAGAAAAGATTGAGAACTAGCATCCGTTAATAGCCCTGTCTAACACCGATAGTTGTTCGACCTGATGAGATGATATTGATTTGATCTAAAAGCGACCTTTACATAGCAGGTTCCATTTATGCCTAAAATTTTTAGCATGTCTAACGTCCGTTCCAACACAAACATGATCAGAAACAATTTGATAACTAGCATCCGTTCATAGCTCCTTCTGGGGTTTAATTGTACGACATGATGGGATTAGGGTTGTGAACGATACGTACATTAACGCGTGTGGAAGTCAGAGGTTCAACTTTTTCTGGGCCATATTTGGCATGCATATAGCTAATACGAGCAGAAAAGAATACAGAAAAAATCACGACTCTTTTATTCATAGAAAATGTTTTGTGAACGTTAAAGCATGCAAATGTATGTACTCAACATAGTCTCCTATGCTCCTGTTTTGCTATTTTTCTTAAGATGGTAAAAGAGAAATTACCCATAGGTTAGCATAAAAGAAACCTCAATAATAGGCCTTTTTAATGATATGGAATTCATGGGATGATGCCCTTTAGCATATGAATAAATAGCCAGAAACTGTTGTCCGCACCATATCAGCTGCTTGTCAAAAACAGCCCAAGTTTACAGGCTTATATCTGCAAATTGGCTGAACTAAATTCCTTCATATTTTGCGATGTAAATACAATGCATTGACCCTACAAATGAGCGAAGTATAAGCGAAATTTAATTTTTGACCCATCGCGCCAAAGTCGGCTTGTACCAGAAACTGACTGATATATATATATATATAAGCAATTGTGTTGTTTCCGGAAACTGCCATGGGACTTGACCCAGTGGGCAAAATAAATCATTTTTGCTATACCTCTTAGTCCGGTAATGTCAGGCTAAAGCTCCACTGGGCAGCGCAACGCATATAGCGCATCGCCTGAATTCGCCACCTCCTCCACCCCTCCCCCTCGCCTTTTCCTCCACCTTCCCTCATCCATATATATATATATATATATATATATATATATATATATATATATATATATATATATATATATATATATACAACAAGATTGAAACACATACTTTTATTTTGTTTTAGGAGAAATGCCTCGCAACTACGTTCCAATCAAAAATTGTGGTCCTGCTAAAATCCAGAAAGCGGTCGATGCAGTAAAGGCGAAAAAGATGACTGATCGAGTTGCCGAAGATGAGCACGAAGTCGGTCGACAAACCATACGGGCCCGTATGGCGGTCGAGCAATCCAAGCGGCAGCCAATCGGCAGGAACGGCCGGTGCAAGGTCCTGTCAGCAGAAGATGAGGAAGACCTGAAAACTGTCATAGTGGAAATGGGCGACCTTGGGTTTCCCCCGACCCGGAAGCAAATTGCAGCTCTGGTTGCAGAATTTGCAGAAAGAAAGGAGATTCTGAATCCAGGCTACGACTGCTCCTCCCCCTCCAAGTAGAATCGGCCTAGATTTTGGTCTGGGTTTGGATTTAGTAAAGGATTGGATTACGGATTTCATGAAACGGCATGGCCTATCTGGGAAGAAAAGTCGTGGTCTCCAAGCTTCCCGCTTTAACAACGTCCGAAATCCGTTTGTCATTGAGGATTTCTACGACAAATTGTACTCTATTCAGCTGAAACTGGGAATTGAAGATCGCCCTGAATGCCACTGGAACATCGATGAAACCGGATTCCCTTTGGACCCTCAGAACAGCGAAACCGTATCCAAAATTGGGAAGAAATGGTGACGAGGTTTATGCTGAGCTTGATAAGCGTCAAGCTGATCCCAAATCCAAACCGAAACCTAAGCCCAAATCCAAACCGAAGCCAAAGGTCTGCACAAAGGCTTCTAGAAAGCGCAAGGCTACTGAAACATCTTCAGAATCTAGCGATTCCAGTGATGTTGGCGAAGAAGATGATGAAGAAGAAGATGAAGAAGAAGAACCTGCCATCGAAGAGCTCAGCGGTGATCCAGAATTTGATGGAGAAGAGCGTGACCTGATCAGTAGACAGGTCAGAGATGTTCAACGCTACCTCAGCAACTACGAAGATGATGCCAAGGGAAAATTCTATGCCGTGGCGTATCATTCCGGCTGGTACTTGGGTCGGCTTAAGTTTCTGTTTTTCGATGATGCTGATTCCAACAGCGCAAAAGAAGCTCATTTCAAATTTTTTCGATACGTGGGTGACAGCTGCTTTGTCCGGAAAGAAAATGATGCTTAAACGGTTAAAGCAGATTTTGTCTATTTGGACCCCTTGGATGGAGAACCAGTTACGGGAGGAAAGTACAAATTTTCACCTTCCACTTTGTCCCATCTGAGAGCTGGGCATGGACAAATGGTTCGCCACGGTCTCTGCTAATTACTTGTAAGCATATATATATATATATATATATATATATATATATATCTATATATATATATATATATATATATATATATATATATATATATATACAATTAAAAATAATGTACAAATGTATGCTTATACTTACCCAAACGTCCAGTATATGCATGCATTATACTATGTATTTGCAATTCCGACACCACGGTAAGTGTTGACGCGGTGCAACTCTAATATTGATCTGCTTTGGATTTCAAAGTCACAAAGCAGGTTACTATTAAGGATGCAACCAGGGTCAGTAATAGGTTAGTCCAAAATCCAAGTCCACCCAAAGCCCTGCGTTCCACTCTCTCTCTCTCTCTCTCTCTCTCCCTCTCCCCCTGGCTGCAGGCTCATCGCATCGGCATATGAGTTAGGGCTGTGTTCCACTTCCACTATTATTCTGAAATACATTGAGTGATGATGCTGAAATAAGGAAACAGTTATCTATGAATATTTGAATATGTGCTGAATTAGAGTGCGGGGTTCGAACTTACCACACCTGCCTTATGTATACGTATATATATATACTGGCATTTTGTTAGGGGTTTGAGAGTGGGGGAGGGAGCCAAAGATATAAATATACCTAATTTTTTGGCGTCAAATTAGCATCTTTAAAATAAAAACGCAAAAAATCGCTGTTTGTAAGCTTAAAATGAACTTATAAGCCCATAAATTAAATAAAAATGGAGAAAATTTTTGAAAAATTAGACCTCAAACACCTAATTTTTGACACTTTGGGGAGTGGACTCCGAAAAGTGGGGGGCCCCACCCCCCCCCCACTAAAAATATGCCATTATATATCTATTATGAGCATGTTGGCTTTTGGTATTATAGATACACCAAATGTGCATCAGCCATTGTGATTGGTATTCATACCATGATGCTTGCCTTCCTGATGCTCAATGAACATGACTGACATTTTGGCTTTTCGTTAAGTTCGTGGTTTTGTGCAGAATGCCGGCTTTTGCCAAGGACGGGAAGGGGCGGGATCTTCAATAAAAATTTTCACTCCCCACCCCATATTGAAATTTTCCCTACCTCTTTCTCCCAAGACCATAAAATTCACATGACTGAAACCGCTATGAAGCACTAAAATTCGCAAAAACAGCCTTCCAATCGAAGAACCCTGCCGCCCAAAACATATTCACATAGCAAAAGCCGGCATTATTAACCAAATTTGTTCTGAGTTTTGGTTTGTTTTGTTTGATATTGGTCGGATTTGTGTTAAATTTGTGAAGGTTTCAGTAAAACATTTGAGGTTGTCCGAGTTTCTTCTTTGTAGACTAGGCAGTGTCAGTTTATTGCTGGTTTTTATTGTTGCTGATGATTGCAGAGGTCATAGAGAGCAGTTAGTGGCAACTACAGCATAATTGCAGTTGATAGTAGTGCACAGCGCCCAAATTTGAACTGGGTTTTTCCCGCATATGGGCTTTTTCCCGCATTGGGTTTTTTCCCAGCTGTTTGCTCGAAAATTTCTCACCAACCGCAAGTGCTAGAGAGATGTTTTATAGCTCATTTCGAAGCTCTCCCCAAGGCCTCACGGTAGTTATCGTTAGATTGTTGATTTGTCGCGTAAAAAAAGTTGCAGCCAAAAATCGAAAATTTGGGTTTTTTCCGCCGCGCTAAATACCAAATTTGTGGCCGTTTTGGGGGGCGGGGACGTCCCCTCCAAAAAATTTCTGGAGGGTTGAGAAAATGGCGGGGGGCTACCCCCCCCCAACCCCCTCCCCCGCCTTATACCTATGGCAGAAGGGTATGCAATACAGACACATGGTATATAATTCCCGTGTTGACACCACAGACCACGTATAACGAGTGTTATCGGTATGTATATATAGGTTGGGAACGGTACTGTTTTGACGCAGAAGGGTCTAAGCAATTAGAGCTGGCATGGCTCATCTCGGCTAAAGATGAGCTATTTTTTCAAGGAACATTTATAAATTTAATTGTGTATTTGTATATATAGATATATATATAGCAAGGTTAACAAAAATCACCCGAAATTTTAACAAAGAAATCACCCCACCCTGACTCACAGGAAGGTCGCAGAGACCGAATTTTTTGCGTGGTGATAGCCACACATCTCGACATTACAGCCTGTGAGTTTGAGCCCCTAGGCCTTCTCCATGCGTTCAGGGCAGACTTAAAATGAAGGTACCCAAAAGTGGCCTCAAAAACGTTCATGACCGAAGTTCGAATTTCGGCTGCTATTTACTACGGGAAAACCCTAGACAACCCATATTGTACATATGACATGTCCTGACTGTGCGGTATCCACACATATATAGAAGTTCCCGGTCGGACCTCTGAGCCGTCCTGGGGTGGCTGATTTTTTTGTTAAAATTTTAACAAATAAAAAATCACTTTCATATTTTGTTACTGAACTCAGAACAGCAGCTAGAGCAAAATTAACGCCAAATTCGAGCTCTGCGGCCTCGAAAACCCTTATAGCCGTTGTTTTTGAGGTTGTCTAACACTTCTGGGAGTCCAACGTGGTAACCAGCCAGGCCTGAACCGTCCGACAGTAAACGTGATTCCGGAAGTCAGTATTAGACTATAGTTACCTATAAACTAATGCCAGATTTGAATTCTGTGCACGCGAAAACCCTAGGACATGTTTATGCCATTTCGGACTGCCCAGTTGGTACCTGGATGGTCCGGACGGGTCCGGCAGGGGTCACGTGACCGTGGGTCATATATTATACCATCAACATACGAAGTTCTAAGTTTCTCTGCCAAAACGACTGGAAATAAGTTATAATCACTCACAAACACGAAAAAACAACGTTTTAGCCTTTAAAACGGCATTTTAGAGCCACCAGCTTTCATACTAGACCCTGCCGGGGCCATCAGTGACCACTAAGACTTCGGCGGGGTCAGTTGCCCGAGTTGGAACACAAGGTTGGTGGTTTGGGTTCTAAATACGTTAATTAATGCGCTCTATCCAAAACTGATGAGAAAAAGTTGCTAGCTGATCTCTGGGATCCGATCCGCCACTGATTTTTTGTTAACGAGTGAAGTTGTTTGTGAAACCGTTAACAAAAAATCACAAACTTTCGCCTACTGCAGCTTACTGGTAGGTCGTAGAGCAGCGAAACTAGGGTGGTTTAAAGCTTAGCCCAACACTTATCAACGGGTCCTCAAAGTAATCGATTTGGTTTAGTTTTGCGACAGTTCCAGCCAAAAAGTCCGAATTTTGATTTTTTTTGTTAACCTTGCTATATATATATATATATATATATATATATATATATATATATATATATATATATATATATATATATATACTACGGGAAAACCCTAGACAACCCATATTGTACATATGACATGTCCTGACTGTCCTGACTTCACATACGTATATATATATATATATATATATATATATATATATATATATATATATATATATATATATATATATATATATATATATATATGTGTGTGTGTGTGACCAAGCTTCAACGAAAAAGGTTCTGTGGGCTCGGGTAATTTTGGTTCAAAAGGCTCTTCTAGAAGCTACAACTTTTGTCTTCACAGATTAATGCCTCCTTTCTAATGGGTAACCCCTATTTGGGGTTTAGGGGGTCCGTATATCCACAATAATTCCAAGAATCGAGCGAATACCTGCCAAGTTTAACACTAGGCAGCAATCTAATTACCACAAGCAGCAAATATTACAAGAATATCCGGTTTAATCGTTGGGAGGCGAGTCTTCAGGGGCCTCGCGAGTTAATTTCCAAAACAGTTCCTAATTACTTAGTCGAGAGCGAATCACTCACTAAACTTTGAGATCCGTTCTCGAGTCCTTACCTAAACTGGGCTTCCGTAAGTAAGACAATGGTCCACCCAGTTCTCAAGTGAGATCACTATGCTAAACAACTGTTCAACCAGCCTATAAGAAGTCAAATCTCGCTTTTAATGACGCAACGTTAAGCCCATCGAGTGCAGATAAGAGTTGTAACCAGTCGATTTAATGAAAATATCAGACATTCAAAATCATTACTCAAAATACATATTAACGGTTTTCCTGGTAAAAAGGTCTAAATTCAGTACAATACAAGGCTGTTCAATGATACAATTGATACAGATCATAGGATTCTGAGCATAACAAACAATTAGACAATTTTGTTCAATATCACCTCCTAGTCAGATTTTTAAATACTGTTGTAATGCGATTAACCAGCTATAATAATCCTCTGTGGATGCACAAACTTTAAAGTGTACCGGTTGTCATTCGACAAGTCTCTTACCTCCTGGATAGGAACGCTGAGCCAACTGTGTATAGACGTGAAATAGCCGCTGTACGAGAATAAATCTGGCAATGCTGTGAACTGTGCAGGTGATATGCTAGATAGGGTGAGTTTGGTCGAAACGTAGAATACAAAGCGTCAGCAACAAAGTCCCTCTCTGGACTATCAAACCAACTTCTGGGCACAACGGCCACGCAAAGTATCAGATATTGCCAACTAGGCACAAACCGAAACGACCACTTGCTATCACTGCCGGACCAAGACTGACTGTGTTGTGACGTCAGGTCGGGAACTCCCTTCCTGTCAATCAAAGTGTGACGTAGAAGGCAAGCCCCGCCTCATGTTGCGTGTAGCGTATGCGTGTGTGCATATGTCTTACGGTACTTCACGTCATTCCCCCTCTGACTCAGCGGCCTCCCCGGAAGTTCTTTTGATGTCTTTGAAACAGTAGCTCTATGTTTGATTGATGGGGTTACCTGGGGTTTCAGGTGGTCCCCTAGAGTCCCGATTTTGACGAAAACAAACCCATTAAGTTAGGAAATTGTGCATACAAAAATCACTCAAATCCCTTCTAACAAAGACCCATTTTCATTAATTTCCATAAATCGGAATTAGTATCTTTGTTTCTTAGATTCGAAGAGAAGATCCATCAAATTACTTAAGTCCTTAGGTCCACAACTAGGAACAATTCAACCATCCCACGGATTAGGAGACAAAACTTCCTGAGTTCACAATTATCCGAACAAAACACAAAGACCATTGTCCACCCAAGCAACAACATAGGTTATTGAAATGCAAAACATTCATTACGACTAACACACAATTGTACAGTTAAAACAATCACAAGTACGTTTAGGTTAGTCCGCGGCAGCCAAACAAGCACATCTCAATTAGTCAAAACACTACGAAGCATAAGATTCATTGCAGTCACAAACAAGGCACAAATTCATTGCAGTCAGACATTAATGGTTAAGGTCACAGACAGGGTACAAATAAAACATAAAAAGCATTGCAATTAGGCATTAATGGTTTAAGGCATAGCAAGGTCATGATGGCAAAATTATGCAACACAGTCAATACAGTTAAGATTCGTTGGTGCAAAGCATAGGTAAAAACAAGCAAGACAGACAGGTGCAGGTGCAAAAATTCCCAAACTCACATACATCAATGTTCCAAATCCTACTCAAAACCGATACACTAAAATCATCATCTCAAAATCAACCCGAAATCTCGACTAAACTCTACCCTACCCTTCACATTCTCCACAACAAAAAATGGGGTAGAGTTTGACTACCCGGTGACAATAGAGATGTAAAACATGACAGTGCAGTGTACCAACAGGAGTAAACATGCAAAATTCACAGATCAAAATTACATAGCTATACAGTTCACCAATTTTTACAAGATCGTTGATGATGATGATACTGATGACGGTGGCAGTCTAACGACGGGTCAGGAAGAAGTCATCCAGTTAAACTTCAATGATGCGTAACCTTAGTAGCAGTGCAGCAGGTGAGAGTAGCGGGAATAGCTGAGGCAAGTACCAAGCAGTCTATTTGGGGTGATAAAGCAGAGGTAGGGTTAGGCGGCTGTGGCAAAGTCCCAACAGTTCGTTACTGAGTGGAAGACTGGCGACAGGGAGGGGAAGACGAGGTTCAACTGTGGAAAAGAATCCATGCAGTCAATTGGTGCTTAGAAGTGGTGAATGAGGTGACCTCCGATGATGACGGTCAGCGACAATGAAGTTCATGAACGGCCACGATGCGGTGTGGTGACGCTGGAATGTGAGCAACTGGAGAGCTATCATCTATCATCAACAACCGGTCTGTACAGGTAAAAGAACAAAAAACTAGCCACGGTGAGGAAACAGCCTGAAACATTTGAACAACAAAATGAGTACCAGTTATTGAGATAGTTGGACTGTTTCGAACCATCTTCTAACTATCCTTCTCTTGCAAGTTAGCTGGTCACTATTTCTAAACGAGCCTTCATGCTTCTTGTACGTTTTTCTTTATCGTTTACTGTTTAGGTTCAAACGGTTTGAATGCTCTCTGGACTTTTAGGTACGTTGCTGCATAACACTGAATATCGATGTCTGAAACCGTATAACTGTGTCAGGTGTAATCATGAACGCCTCATGAGACTATGTTTCCCAATCAACTATGTTTCTAAAAATTGTACCTCATGACATCTTCCAAGTCCTATTAGATTAATTATTCCAAAATAATAAAAAGTAAACAATTAAAGCGGCAAACAACCAAATCATAGGTTAGTAGGTTAGTGTGGGACTAGATATCTGCGTGAGGTGAGCGGCGGCCTGGTGGTAAGTATTGATCCAATGCAGTGAAGCTAAAATTAGTACAGGCAAGCACACGGCGGACAATGATTACTAATCCCAAGTTTATACTTGCCGTGGGGAAACTAATATGTGCGGGACGGCTACATTCAAATATTCCTTGAGAGTTGAAATTCGTTTATACGTTACACGGGGCTGGGTTTTCATTTGCGTATCAATTAATCTCTCTGTTTTATTCCTTCGTCAACCCAGTATCCTTCAAGACAGGTCAAACTAGAAATCCAGCAGAGCAACCATGCAGCAAACAACGGATACAGTACACAAAATAGGGAGCGCCATACAGAATCATGCTATCATGCAGTGCAACAGAAACAATACAAAAACATCATGCACAACTGAAATCACCACTATACAGAAATAAAAATTCATGCTCCCAAATCGCCAGACGGTGAATTATGTTTCGATACCTTTAGCCCTTAACTTTAACGTGATACAAACAATCTGTCTCAGAAATTCTTATGCATAATCATCGATTCAGACCATTAAACTTCTGCCGAGAAGCTAAAAATTCGCCGAACATAAAGCATAATCAAACTAAAACTTAGGATCGACGAGATCCTCAGGGAAATGACGATGCATGCGGTGCAAATAAGGAAGAGTGAGAGCAATGCAGGAAGGTTGCCGGTAAGGAAACGGAATTGTGCCCCAGCTGCCGTTCACACGCAAAATAATGACCTTAGGGGACATGCAGATGCGATTAGGGCAATGGAACTGAACATCGACAGCGGGCTCAACATAAGATTGTAAATTAACCTTAGTCGGAAACGACTCAAACAGAACAGAATTGGGCAGCGTACGGAACTTAAAGGGTATTCCATGGTAGGAAATGGAATACTTCCAAAAACAATCCGTGCACAACAACGTGCAAACCTCCAATACCTCCGGATCAAGCAGACGGACAGTTTTTCCTGGAGCAAACAACTCAGAAGTTCCGGGGGCGACGTAGATACGTTGGGTGCGCAGGCATCTCCGCAACTCCGGGATTGGCGGGAACAGATCTCTCGGGGGTCCTCGCTGTTGAGGAGTAATCCACATGAGGGGATCAGGACCAGGATTGTACCGAAGCGTATGAATGCCTTCATCCGCAAACACGCGCATCACCCGCTGACGTGGGGTGAGTTTGGGGAGGAGGTAGGTCAGGTCATCATTGGTCTCATTGGCTGCAAACTTCTCCTGACCATTCAACCAAGCTAGGATCGGGACGGGCATATTGAACTGCAAAAAGTAGCAAAAAAACTTAATGTGAGATTCTGCAAGGACGTTATTTGGTAGTGGTAACTAGAGGAAGTTTAGGGAGACTTAATCTAAGGTATTAGGGAAATATGGATTTAGCTCACCATTCATGCGCATACAGTAACTCAGAACATCACGCGGAATATATGGATAAAGGAAAGAAGGCAGATTGAACAAAACTTCACGCACATCAGCACTTAAAACTTGCATGCCACGGCCATGCATGCATGCATGAAGCGCTTCCGTCGCTTCCCTAACGTAGTCGAAACCAGAATACTTTCGGTCAGTGGGTATGGAGACGTTCGTGGCACTGGGAAGAACAGGATCCCAGGCATGCAACAGATAATGTGGTGTTTCGCCAGTAGTAGAGTTAATGGAAGTGTTGTATGCAAACTGACAATAAGGAACCATATTATCCCATTCTAAATGGTTCTCAGTAACTGTAGCAAGCATGTCCAACAGTGTTCTATGCCAGTGTTCAACCTGCCCATTTGCAGCAGGGTGATATCTAGTGGTCTCAAGTTTCCGTGTCTGAACCTGCGAACAAATTTCCTTATTGAGCTGTGCAACAAATTCTTTGCCCTGATCTGAGATTAGCAACTTTGGCGAGCCATACTGCAGAATGACAAATTCGAGAAAACTTTGCGCAACGGAGTAGGCAGTTTTATTCTTAATGGGTATGGCAATCACATATTTTGAAAAGGCATCAATGAAGCTCAAGATATGTTTCATTCCACTTTTAGAAGTTTTACTGACGTCCATCAAATCACAGTGGACGCGCTCAACTCGTCGACGGCTATGGGAGCATGTCGAAGCATGGCTTTAGGAATTTTCGGAGGTCCTTTTCGTTTCTGACAGCGAGGACAGGACTCCACCCATCGCTTGACGTCAGCATACATTCCAGGCCACCAGAAATGTTGGGACAATCTGAAGCCGGTCTTATTTCTACCACCGTGTGCGGCGTACGGACTGTCATGACACGCGGCTAAAGCTTCGTCACGCAAACTTTCAGGGACAGCTAAAACTTCTAACGTGGTATCTCTCATTTTTTCGAGATGAACTAAGACGTCGTCGCGCATGTCGCACTGCTCGGCCAGAGACGTAATTTTGACAGCCAAATTAAAATTACTAGGTAAATTTCCCAGTGTTTTATAGTCGATAATGCCTTTCAAAAGTAAGTCCTCGCGTTGTAAAGTTTGCAATTTAGCCCAAGATTTAGGGTTTAAGGAGACGTTGGAATTGTCCCGAACGGCATGATGAAAAACATCACTAAAAACAGCCGTGACTGGATCAGTTCGTTTCGAACGACCAGTTTCCGGAGAGGCATCAACGGATTTTTCATAGACTTTACTCGGATAGTCCAAATCTAGTATACGTGGTCGCGAGACCGATTTCCTATCCTGCTCGTCTTCACTTGTTTCCGAGCTGGAAATCTTTCGCGCACCTCTCAACTTCGGTTGTTTTTCAGGGGACGGCTGACTCTGTTCCTCGTCCGAATCGCTGGAACTCGAGGGTTGTGAAATTTTCGAAACCTTGGATCGTACGGCAGGCGGTCCCTTTTTTGCCCTTAATTTGTTAATAACAGCAACGTTAGGGTCTCAAGCCCGTTGGGCTTGCCCACGAGTAATGATCAAATTTATATGAGCGACTAGCTCCTCACTCTCGTCTTGATAAATTTGCACAAATTTTCTGTCATTTTCTTGCTCATCACCTAACAGTCCCTTTGCAATATCAGCGAATAGAGGATTCCTAGAGAGTCCATCGGCGTTCCTAAGCTGAGGATTATTTCGGTGCTTGATTTCAAAGTCATATTCCGAAAACGTCATTTGCCAGCGAGCTAATCGAGAATTCCGAGGGGGGTGTTTCATTAGCCAACGCAGAGCAGAGTGGTCAGTAAACAATGTGAAAGGGGGGCCACCGTAGAGGTAATGACGAAAATGCTCAATTCCAAATTTCATAGCTAAATACTCCTTGTCATGAGTGGAATAGTTTCGCTCGTACTTTTTTAATGATCGGGCAGCGTATGCAACAGGGTGATATTTACCGTCGTCCTGTTCCTGTGATAGAACAGCACCCAATCCCAAATCGGAGGCGTCGGTACGGAGAATAAAACCTTTCGTAAGATCGGGATGTGCGAGTACCGGTGCTTCAACCAAACTCTTTTTAAGAAGCTCAAACGATTGCTGGTGCGTATTATTCCAAACGAAACGTACACCTTTCTTTTTGAGAGAATAGAATGGGGCAGCTAAATGCGCAAAACCTTTGATGAACTTTGCGTAATAAGCACACATCCCTAAAAAACTTTCCACGTCCTTAATGTTTTTCGGTACGGCTAAATCATGTATGGCTTGGATGCGCTCCTTTAGAGGTTCGACCCCTTGCTCTGAAATGATGTGTCCTAGATAGGTGACAGATTTCTTTAAAAAATGACATTTTCCTGGATTCATTTTTAAATCGGCGGCGCGCAGTCGGTCAAAAACTTCTTGCATAATTTCCAAATGCTCATCAAAAGTTTTTGAAAAGATCAAAATATCATCTATGTAGATGATGCACTTTTTCCACTGTAAATCGCCTAAAATTCTTTCCATGCAGCGTTGAAAGTTACCGGGCGAGCATTTTAGACCAAAAGGCAAAACATTATATTCAAACTGACCATGAAAGGTATTGAAACTTGCTTTTGCTTTGGATTCCTCGTCAAGTTCGATCTGATTGAATCCTTTACTCAAGTCGATAGTAGAAAAGAACTTTGACCCTTTCAATGATGTCATTATGTCATCAATGCGCGGGATCGGATACACGTCTGGATCACTAATTTTGTTGACCCGCCTAAAGTCAACGCATAGTCGCAGTTTACCTCCCGGTTTAGGCACGTAAATCATAGGTGAACTCCAAGGACTAGTGGACGGCCTAATTAGTCCGTACTTCAACATTTCTGTGAGTTCCTCAAGCAACGGCTGTCTCAGGTGTACAGGGAGCCTATAAGGCGTGGCGTACAATGGCTTAGCATCCCCGGTGTTAATATGAGCTTTAAAAATGCATTTGCCGATGTCGAAAGGGTGTTGAGAAAAACAGTTTCGGTTTGCGTTTAGGAGCCCTAGAAATTGTCCAATTTCTGTTTTCGACATATTTTCCTGATCAAATGAAATCTCACGCATTGGTTCCGGCAGATCGTTTAAAGTGCACTGTTGGTCGGTGAAGCAAGCATTAACACTATAACCAAATTTCTGACTAAGATTTACGCCGGGCTTCGGAGGATTTCTCAGTCGGACCGGTTCACCATTTTCATTGACTAGTGGTCGATAGTTACGAATGCTACCACCTCGCCGAAGTTCATTCTGCGGCGTCACGTTTCCAAGGGTAGAATTTTCGTAGATGGTTACCGCTTGTCCTGTCTTGTTTTTCATAAGAACAGGAATTAGCCTTTGTCTCAAATTTACCATGGCTGGCATCACCTGAACACTAGAATTTTCCGCAGCAAATTTCGCCTCAGTGGGCTCAAAAAGACCATCATACTTCAATTTTTCCATACTCTCAACCAGTGCGGGCACGGCTACTTCAGAGTAGGCCGGAATCGTAACTTTCTGTATCGCGGAAACTCGGTAAGTGGTATGAGTGACGGGTGCCTGATGTATTAGTTTGGCAACCATTGGGGGGCGTTCGGGCTTACACAATCTCAGTTCACCCTGTGCGAAACTTAGAGTGAGATCCCCACCATGTTCGTGTAAAAAGTCAGTTCCTATAAGACAGTCCTCAGCTAGTCCCTTAGGAACCAGAAAAGTGTGTTCGACGGTTATCCCAGGAGTATCGTAGAATTCAACAGGTACCTTAACGGCTCCTCTAAACTTTAGGGCTTGTCCGTTGACCCCTTCGGCTCGCAAAGGTCTGTCCATTGGTAATATTTTCAAATTTAAAAATTTAACTAAACTTTCATTCATTAGACTCAAATTTGCGCCAGTATCCAATAAGGTTTGCACCGGTTGTCCCTTCAAATTCACATAAATCATGGGAAGTGGTCTCGGCGGTGTAGTACTCACTTCCTCCATGCAACAGGTACACGAGTTTCGTTGGGTCATACCTATATGAAAAATTTCGGCCTTTTTAGGCTTAGTGGGTATCATAAGTGGCAAGGTTACGCGCGTACCGTCGGAGGCAGGCCAGGTAATAGTATGTTGGCCGAAATCTAAGGAGATTTCTCCCGGAAAAGTTACCATAAAGTCAGATCCCAAAATACAGTCAGTAGTCAGTTTTTCCACCACCAGAAATTTCCAGTTACGAACGGGTAAGCGTTTTTCAGCCCCGGCAAAAATTATAGGAATTTTTACCTAGCCCAAAATTTGACACTTTCCCCCGTTTGCGGTACGTAAAGACCCCAAAGTTTCAACGGGCGTAGTAGTCAAGCCTAATGTATCAACCAAGTTCTGAGACATTATCGACAGCAAGGATCCGGTGTCAAAAAGAGCATTAACGGGCTGTCCCACGAGTAGTAAACTGATCATAAGCGGTATAGTCCTAACCATTAAAACTGAGTGGGCATTTACCATTCTCCCAGAACCTCGGGTGGATAGACGTGTCTGTGGTCCCGATCCATCAGACTCCGGACTAATAGGTCGTACATTCCGCTTAAAAGGGCTAGTAGCGGCATCCGCATGTGCGTGGGGAGATGTTATAGAATCCTCTTCCTCAGATCCTTCGATAGCTACCTGTCGTGAGAACCGTACAATCCTATTCCCTTTGCCCTTATGGTCACACCCTAGGTCTATGAGCGGTGAGGGTTGACTTTCCCGACTATCATCAGTCAGAGGTCGGGAGCTAATATCCAGGGGATCCTGTCCGTAGTCAGACATAGATGAGGCGTATGAAGTATCTCTTGAAATCGGCTTATAATGAGTGGTTGCGTGGCATCGGTTTGCCATAGACTTACGATTGCGCTCAGCGAAGGTAGTTTTGAGACTCTCTCGAGGTCGATAAGGCATAGGGTCACTCTTGACTGAGAGATTGCCTAATTCAATCGGCACCTCTTCTTCATCATCGCTAAATAGATTCTCTTGCAATTTCTGATTCTCAATAGGTGCTGAAATAGCGGGCCTATCGGGGCGAGGAGAAGGAGGCTTACGATTTCTAATTTTGGCCCTAAATTTTCTACCACAGGGGGTAATCCACCAGATAATCAAACATCCCAATAGTACTATGACAATGGCTATCATCAAGCCGTGTTTGAGCTCTAACGGAATTAGAGGCAAATGCACATAATTTTTAACTTGATTCTGAATTAAATTTTTTGCTTGCTCGTTCTCATATTCTGCCGTTGAAAGTTCAGTAAAATGCAATGGGATCCGCCCCAATGGGGCAGGAACAATCGTTTCTCCCAAATCGGAGGTGGTTAGTGTAGTCTTAGCAATGCCTAACGTGCTAGTTAAAATGGTATTACCGATGATCAAATGTAGGTATCTACCGTGTTCGAACCAGAGGGTTCCAGTTTCTGGAACGGGTACTCTTTCACCTTCGGCCACGTGATTTAGCGAGGGTGACCTTGCAACAATTACCTCAGTATAGTTCGTCCTAATCAGTACACCGGCGGGCGTCGTACGATAGATGGTAGAATTATCTAGCACTTTGACCTGTATGTATTCGCGGCAGTGTTCAAATTCCTCGCCTACGCGTTCGGGTGGATAACTTATAAGAATTTGTAAACACTTTGCCCTTAAACTCATCACTATCGCATTAGGGGGACAAAACCAGAGCCCTGGTGCCGTTTTGCATGCAGAGACATCTATCTCCCTAACCTCGCCAGTATCCAACCGTTGCGCGTAGTCCGGCAGTGGTGCCAGAGACGTAATTCCGTTTTTCCGGGAATTATATCCTACGTTCTGAATGGCGTACAAAGGCCTTACCTCCTGTTCCAAGGGCACAGGGATTTCCAACATGAAACCAAAACGTAAGGTGTTAAAGTCAATCTTAATGGGATACACCTTCCCAAACTGATAAATTAAGCTTGGCTCCTGACTAAGTAGTGAATTTCTCAGAGAAGGGTGAGTACGGATGATCCCTTTGAGAGTTTGTAAGTTTACTAAGTTCGGATTAATTTCAGAATGTAGACCAGCGCGCATAACAGAATTTAAGCCATCTCGTAAAGACGAAGTAAAGATATGAGCAAGAAGTTGCATATAAATCTGCCGCATATAGGAAAAGTTTGAACAACGTGCCCGAATAATCAAAGTTGTCAGATCCTGAACAGTGTGATGCAAAAAAGCATGTACCTGTTCATTGGCATGGACAATCCGTTTGATAGAGTCCGTAATTTTAAGTTGGTCTTCCCTCAAAACGTTAAACCCATGTTCGACAGCCATCACTCTATTATCTAATTCGCCTAAATGATAGGAGTTAGCTAGACTATTAGCGAGCCCTCCTAATCCCAGTGCGCCAGCTAGCAAAAACTCGATAAAACGCTTGGGTCGGCTGTGAGTTTGTTCCGGTACCGGGTAAGAAGTACAGACTCCAGGTGTCGAACGACACAAACTTGAAAGTAATTTAGAGTAAAAGTGAGTGTTTAACACTCCCGAATATAATTTCCGATATTCCAGTTTAATCGAGTCAATTTCACGTTCTAGAAAATCGAATTGCGGGCAACTTTGATTTATCATACGAACACAGTACTGGTCGGTTTTAGCTTTTCCTGTCGAAAGATCAATGCAGTCTTCCTCATTGGCCCATTCAGGGGGCTTCCACTGAGGTGACATAGGCGGTACCGCTAACTGCACAATTAGTGCAAGATATTCCGTTTTCTGTGAGATTACCCCAATCCCTGCAGGGCTTAGTACTGCTCCCCAACGAGGCAGGACCAAAGTGCCAATTTTCGCAATTTCGTCCGCCAGAAAGCGGGAAGAATCGGAGTCAGCTCGTGTCTGGGCATTAGCCTTTGACACAAGGAAAGCCAATAGAACCCATGCCGCGGGTACGGCTGCTTTTCTAACAGTCCTGACGGTGACAGCTAAGGTCCACATAAAAAGCATAAATAAGTAGAAAAAAGTGTCCGGTTCATTTGACTGTGTATCTTCTCCTAAACTCGAACCAGTTTCCAGTTCCCCAGGAGTCTCAAGATTGCATTGGGTTGCCACCGTGTTGGTGTCAACAATTGGCTCGGATGTCGTCCGGTCTCGCCTCAGACTAGGCATACGACCGGAATGTCGTGAAACAGGTACGAACAGTTCCTCTTCGGTGGAGGTAACAGAACTAGCGCTAGGTGGCCGTTAAGCAGGTGCCCTCGTGAGACTGTATACCTCAGGCACATGGCATGTGCAGACCAAAGGCCGGCGACACGCTAGAACTTTATGCTGAAAGTGTGGCCAGGCCAGACAGCGTTTTGCATGCATCATGCAATCTTTAGAGATTCTACGAGTCGTGCGGACAGTATATTGTCCCGAAGAGTCAGATCGTGAGTCATCCCTACGTCTGGGAGAACGATAGTGTTCTCGTGACGAATACCCGTCTCTGCATTCGCTACCAGCCGAGTCAGACGTGCCAGAATATTGGCGGCGTCGGCTATTTCCCTCATAGTATTGTCCCTCATTCTGGGTCCTAGAAACAGCAAACTTAGGACCGTATTCTCTTTTCATTTCCGGAGGGAAGTCTCTACCTTGATTCGGTTTCCTGTCATAGCGGTCATTTCTCTCGTATCGATCGCGTCTTTGGACGTGCTCGTCACGCCGATTACTCTGATAATTTCGGTTATCCCTCTCATACCGGTTTCCTCGACCATTCTGGTCGTAATTCCTCTCTCTCTGATTCTGAAAATTTGAATTGTTCCGAAAATTTTGGTTTCCGTCCGATCTACGCTGAAAATTCCGGTCAGACCCCTGGTTGTTGGGTCGGTATGCTCCTCCGCCAGGTTGGCGGCATTCGCGACGAACGTGTCCGGGTTTATTGCAGTTAAAGCAAGTCGTCCCCGGAGGCAGATCGCGTCCCTTACCATTCCTATTTGGATTTCCTTTCTGCCTAGAATCTAACTCGAACTGTTCAAACTTGGCCTTCAGCTCCTTAACTGCCTTCTCAGCCTCAGCAATGGCAGCAGGAGTGTCCCTATCATTTCGAAAGTTTGGTTCAATAAACGAGTGGTAGGCTTCCCCAGGGTATTCACCCTCAGCCTGAAGAGCTTTCTCAACAGCGCGCTCCATGGTTTTACACCCAGGTGGTACACGCGCTTTCAAATCACTTCGTAGTCCAAAGAGAAATAGCCTCAATTTCAACAATTCTAATTGCTCCTCAGTAAACCCATCCTTTTCGGTAAAACTGAGTCGTGCATATCTATTTAATCTCATAAGGTAATCCATAACCGGTTCACCTTTCTCTTGTTTCACTTGAAACATAAGCGATGATGCATGAAGTGCAGTGTGGGGAGGAATCATGACCTTTTTCGTGGCCTCTACCATCTCAGCCCACGTGCCACGACTGGGTTTTGGCACTGACCTAAATAACTCTAAGGCTCGTCCTTCTAAGGAGCTGGAAAAGGTAAGGACTTTTTGTCCTTCCTCAAAATCCATGACCTGACAGAAACGGTCGAGGTGTTCCTCGAACGACTCAGAGGGTAGCCCATGATAGATAGGCACCGAGCTGTAGGCGGTTGCTACACCCTGAGCCCTAATCGCGGAGTTGAACTCTGTCAGTGTATCATTTAACTTAGCTAAAACTTGTGATTCCACACTTGGTGGATTGGCATTGGCCCCTCTGGGTCCCGGTTGCGCAGGCAACCCTAACTCAGCTAAATCATTCGGCATCTTACTATGTCACCAGAAGTAATAGTTTCTCACAATTATTTAAAACTCTCCTCAAAAAACGCGCCCTCTCAAAAACTCAGAAGTTACGCGCCCTCTCAAAAACTCAGAAGTTACGCAAAAATGATGTTATTCGAGGTGAAGGTAGAAAGTTATCATGATAAGTGAGGATAGATAATATTCGTACGTAGGAAATTAAATAGGTTTTAAGGCCTAGGTAGATGATAATTAGTTGAAATTAATTACAAATTACACATACAATTACACAAGCATACAACTATTGTAAACCAGGGGAATGTGATGATTTTCGGTCGTGAGAGTTTTTTTAATCGAGGAAAGGGATAAACTTTCAAACAACAAAGACAAATTCGTTATTTTGAACTGCAGAGCTCTGTTTGAAAAGAGTCACCCAAGTTTTATCCTCACCTGAGGGAGCTTCAAGTGTGAAGAAAAAGGTTCTGTTGGCACTGGTAATTTTGGTTCAAAAGGCTCTTCTAGAAGCTACAACTTTTGTCTTCACAGATTAATGCCTCCTTTCTAATGGGTAAACTCCTATTTGGAGTTACAGGGGTCCGTATATCCACAATAATTCCAAGAATCGAGCGAATACCTGCCAAGTTTAATACTAGGCAGCAATCTAATTACCACAAGCAGCAAATATTACAAGAATATCCGGTTTAATCGTTGAGAGGCGAGTCTTCAGGGGCCTCGCGAGTTAATTTCCAAAACAGTTCCTAATTACTTAGTCGAGAGCGAATCACTCACTAAACTTTGAGATCCGTTCTCGAGTCCTTACCTAAACTGGGCTTCCGTAAGTAAGACAATGGTCCACCCAGTTCTCAAGTGAGATCACTATGCTAAACAACTGTTCAACCAGCCTATAAGAAGTCAAATCTCGCTTTTAATGACGCAACGTTAAGCCCAACGAGTGCAGATAAGAGTTGTAACTTTAGTCGATTTAATGAAAATATCAGACATTCAAAATCATTACTCAAAATACATATTAACGGTTTTCCCGGTAAAAAGGTCTAAATTCAGTACAATACATGGCTGTTCAATGATACAATTGATACAGATCATAGGATTCTGAGCATAACAAACAATTATACAATTTTGTTCAATATCACCTCCTAGTCAGATTTTTAAATACTGTTGTAATGCGATTAACCAGCTATAATAAAGTGGTATTTTTCGAAAAAATCGATTTTCAAATTTTGAAAAAACCACATATATCACATGAAAGCTAACACGTAAGCGGTCCTGAAAATCCAATTAAAAAATTTTTGCATTGACTGAGTCGCGAGTAATAGGCAGTCAAAGTTGGAAAAGCGGCAAAGATCAAAGGTTTTTAAAAACCGGAAAAATTGAATATCTATCGCAATTCTTGACGAAATAAGTTGATATTCGGGATTCAAAATGTTTGGGACATGGGCTAATTTTCCACCGAACGGCTAGTTCCTGACTTCTACTGATCTTTCAAAACTTAGAAAATCGGCTTCTTTTGATGAATGTTAATTTTAAAAAAAAATTTTTCAACCAAAAGAAAGTTCATGCCATGACGGTTCAGAAAATATATACATTGCTGCAGCAAAAATGTACCGGTAATTCAGTATAAACGAAACAATTTCGCTCCCTACATTTTTTGGTCAGACTTTAGTCAAAACACTACGAAGCATAAGATTCATTGCAGTCACAAACAAGGCACAAACAAAACATAAAATTCATTGCAGTCAGACATTAATGGTTAAGGTCACAGACAGGGTACAAATAAAATATAAAAATCATTGCAATTAGGCATTAATGGTTTAAAGCATAGCAAGGTCATGATGGCAAAATTATGCAACACAGTCAACACAGTTAAGATTCGTTGGTGCAAAGCATAGGTAAAAACAAGCAAGACAGACAGGTGCAGGTGCAAAAATTCCCAAACTCACATACATCAATGTTCCAAATCCTACTCAAAACCGATACACTAAAATCATCATCTCAAAATCAACCCGAAATCTCGACTAAACTCTACCCTACCCTTCACATATATATATATATATATATATATATATATATATATATATATATATATATATATATCTATATATATATATATATATATATATATATATATATATATAGATATATATATATATATATATATATATATATATATATATATATATATATATATATATATATATACATAAGTATTGTCGCCTCCCTCGTTCCCTTCTTGTACGTATGTGTGTTTACATGTACGTACACCCGGGTTTGTGTGGGGGTCCCATACCCCTCCCCCACATGGAAAGGTCCGTCCAACCAAGCTAGAAACTTTTGCCAAATGTCTGACCTCACCTACCCCAATTTGCCCAAACCTGCACTGCACTCCAAATTTTGGACATTTTGACACAAAATAAGTAAATCTTTTGTTTTTTCGAAACATGGTAACATGGTAAAACCGTGATAACTAGTTTTCACTGTTTTTACCATGTGGTAGACATGCTCTAAAAGCGCAGTAAAGATTTATATATCATGTATATTTACAGCGTTGTAAATTCAATGTAAATGACATCAATTTACGATAAATTTACCATATCTTTACAACATGAGTTCTCCCTGTGCTACAGTCAGTAAAAATAAGCCAGCCCAATCCTCCCTCAAAAACATTGTTCATTTTTATACCAAAAATCATAGGTTTAATTGGGGGGAGGTTTGGAGTTCTAGCCCCCCCCAGCCATTTTTTCATACCACCCCCAAAAATTTTTGGGGGCCCCGGCCCCCCCAACTGGGGGGGGGGGGTAGGGGGTAGTCGCGCCGTAGGCGCGAAAAATGGGGCAAAATTTGGGTGTTTTTAGGGTAAATTCTGCAAACATTTTCGAAAATGTCCTAAGTTTTGGTTGAAAGTGTTCATTATTGCGAGAAATACATGTTTTTAACAATTTTATGTACTTTCTGACTCAATATTGGCCTTATTTTGGAGTTAGAAACATGTTGTCAATCAGGTTTACGAGTTTAAGTCTCCTGTCTAATGTTAAAATTACTTCATGTTTGGATGTTGTTTGGCAATAGCGATGCCTACCCCTGCTACCGGCTATCACGATACGGCCCATCCAGTACTAGATACCCTTCGCCACGTGGCTCGCGTCTGGTTCGTGGAAATCGCCGTCACCTGTACAGAACTCCCCGCTGACTTCCCAGAGCAAATCCGTCAACGGATGCATGATATGTTCCCGGTCATTGCGACCTTTTTCACCGTGCAGGCTCATGCCAGCCCGGCGGACCCCCGACTGTTCCGTGCGACCTGGACCTTTGCCCCCCTCCCAGCCCTCGGTTCCTATGGCCCGTACCCTGAGGTGACCGTCTTCCATGACGCCACTTCCCGTACCTACGCCCATGCCCAATGTCCCAAGGACTGCCTCCCTGAGATTTCCCCGTATACCCATTTGTTTAGCCGAGCGGACAGCCGGTTCCTTCGCTTCGCTTGGACCGAAGCGTATAAACAGATGGATCGCCAAGCGGCCATGTCCGACGCCCATCTCCACTGGTACCAACCTGGTGTCGAGAGGGTCCTCGACGTTCCTAGTTCCCATTTCGCCCACCCTTATTTTCGCTATAAGGCACGCCTTTCCTTAGTAAACCGCCCCGAACGAGGTATCCATATCCCCCATTCCCCCGACCTTTACCCTACTGGCGAGCACGGCTATCAGACTCGCAAGGCGGATTACGTAAAGCGAGATGACGTCGTGCATTATTTCCGTTGCCATGCCCAGACCCCAGGGGCCGTGGTGAAGACCCAAGTGGTCCAGCTGCTGAACTCGTCCCCGGAGTCCCTAAAGGCCAACTGGGCAGGTGACCTCAATATCCGGGCTACGGTCCGCATAGCCTTCGAACTCCCGTACGAGAACCCTTCTGTCCAGGAGTACCTCGTCACCTACCCTACCCACCTGTTTGCTGAGTCCTCGGACGACCCTCTCTGGGGTACTGGAGTCCTGGCCCCATCATCAACGGCCAACCTGCTGCGTCCATTGGTGAAATGGATATGGATGTTTACCCGGACCTCTACAACCCCGCTGTTTGGACCGGCAGCAACGTCGCCGGACGGGTCTGGCTGGAAGTCCTCCTGTGGTTCCTCCAAGGTGGTCTAGTCGATTTCTTCCTAGACCCCAAAACCCGCGAACCCTTCACCCAAGCCCAATTTTCCGCCTTCCAGGACATACTCCGGCAACGAATCAGAGCCATGTCGGAACGGCATCGTCGTGATCAGTCCCACCCACCCTTCTTTGACAATCGTAACCCTCCAGCCAGTTTCCATGCGGCTCCCCTCGTCATGGGTATTAACCGCCACAGTGTCTTTATGGCCGGTACCCACTCTAACCCCAGGTCCAAAGACGTATACTGCCCGGCGGCAGGCATTACCCATTACAATCCTGCCTTCCCCCAATTGGCGAACGAGCCTCTTCCGATCGATCCCCGTTCCCCTGTCCTCCGCGGCTGGTAGGCCGATCCCTCCTCTGTCCCCCGTCCTCCTGTCCACCCTGCCGTCCTGCCCCTGCCGTCCCGTCCCACCCTGCCCGTCCGTCCTATCCGTCCTACTAACATTTTATCCCCAATTCTGGCGAATTCCACCGTTGGACATTTTTGGCTATTCATGATTCATCCCCTCCCTGATCCTGCCCATCGACAGCTCTCCCTATGGATGTGGTATTGTCCCCTATGGTCCCCCACATGGCGCTCCCTAAACGTCTTTCCAACCCTGGATCCTGGTCCCAACTTTCTGGATTATTATCATCATATTTCTATTATGTTATTATTGGATTTATGGCGCCAATTCCTATTTTGCCAGTGCTATTTGGACACTGTTATGGTCCCTGCCCCTTCTACTGGACTATGATGGGCATCCTCCGTCTCCTTCTCGCCGTCCCTCCAGCTTTGAATCACAACCTTACAAGAAGAATAAATTTGGTGGATATTTGGAACTTTGTATAAAAATTTGTTCCTTGTTATTTTTTATATTTTTATAGTCTATTTTTCATTCTTGTCATGTATAGCATAACATGTCTTGTACGGTGCCTAACATTTTAAAAATTCATTCCATTTTCTTTTTACATTCCAAAGGATTCACTTTTAACATTTTAAATTCAATGGATTTTCTTTTAAAACTAACATTATTTGACCTAATTTAAAACTAACATTTTATTTTCTTGGATTTTCAAAAACTTTATGTTTAATTAACCAAAACTTATTATATTATTACTGCCATTTTGTTTGCTCAGTATTATATTTGTTTTTGGCTTAAATAATTACGTGTATTTTTGTGATTTTGCATTAGTTTCTTCTTGTTTTTGTTGCTTTAATCAAACCAAAAACCTTTTAAGCTCAACCAAATTCCTTTTTCCCCATCCTTTTTCTTTTTTACCTTTTACTTAAACGAAAGCGCCTCTTTTTGAGAGATTATGTTGACTGAAATCCCACCCTCCCTTTCTTGCCACTTTCGTTTGATTCTATGTGGGGTAGTCATATATTTTGCCAGTTTTGTTGTCCTCTCCCAGTCTGAACAAAGTAGGGCCGCTAGGGTCTCTTTCCCCTGACTGTCGCGAAGTAGGTCAGTTTGCGCAGAGGGGCAAGCTTATATACGTCTCGGATGTAGGGTCTTTTCTGTTCTTGAATCCCTTCCCTTTTCCCCCTTCTCCTTTTTACGGTAAAATATACCGTCGAGTATTGGCTTGTATGTCTGTTTTCCTGTGCGAATGCGTGTATAGGTGTTCCGTAGGCCCTAACGGGCGTGATGCGGTATAAATGTGGTCTGTATGTATGTGAGCCAACTGCCCATTTTCCAGTTCCTTCGTGAAATTTTCCCCCCTTTTCCCATCAAGAATACGTTCGAGACCGCCTTTGAGCCTAGGGTTCGACCGCGTAGCCTAGGTGACCCCGTCCCCCCCTTCCCCCATTAGGGCGCTTGTATAGGCTGCTGGGGTAGCCCCACCATACCTGAGATAGCCCTACGAAGCTGGCATACTATATGACCGGATCCTTGGTGGGTTGTGGCATTCCTTTTCCCCTTCCCTTTTTCTAATCTCTCAAAAAGAATAATGCTTTAATAAATTCGAAGCTATTCTCCCCTCTCCAAGCCCCTTAATTTTGAGCTTATTTTTTGTATCTTGATTTTACTTATATATATAAGTATTTGCTTGTTACTGACTTTATACATATAACTGACAACTGTGCATCTCCATCCCCTTGAAAACTTCCTTTTTTCTTTTTCCTTTTCCTCTGGCACTCGCGGGGGTCGTGCTTTAAGCCCTGGAAAGATGTAATGTGGGTAATAGCGTCCCCGCTATCACCCCTTTCCAAGTCCCTTTTAATCCTTCACTTTCGTAGTTTTCCCTACAAATCCCCTAAACCCCCCCAAATTCCCCTTAAATATTATGTTGTTATGATTGTTGGGAAGCCAGATGATTGTGTGTTATTTTGTATGTAGAAATTCCCTTTAAATAATGTACAGTGCTAACTTTATGCTCATATTCTAAAAACTGTGTAAGACTCATATTCTAAAAACTGTGTAAGAACCTTTAATTCCTCTATTTCTGAGCGTAAACTTAACATTGCAATTTATTTGGCTTAGCAAAGATGGACCCTCACGTTCCCAACGCATAACAAAATTCTCCTTGAACGCTTACGTCACCCTTTCTTCAGTTGGGAGTTTTTCAGTTTATCGTACGGTCGGTGTTCAATGTTTGGGGCCCCACCCTTTCGCGTTACCACACCTAAGTATTTTTGTTTCCGTTTTTCGTTGAAAAATTACTTTTAACTCACCTTTTCTAATATCCTTTTCTATCCCTAACCCTTTTCAATTTCGTTTCCTTTTAATTCCTAACTCTCACCTCCCCTCCCTATTCCTATCCAGCGAGGTTGCCCCCGTTCCCCCGGGTCTATTTTTACTAGCTAACCACCCCTCGCCCAATTTTTTATCTCCTCCCCTACCCCCAATAATTGCTGGTTCCCTCTCTGCTGCGTTGTACCCCCCATTTTGTTCCATTGTTGTTGTCTATTTTGCGGGTAGCCCGCTGTTCTGGCTTGTCCCATCTTGGTAGCCCAGAAGGGTTTTCCTATTGTATTTTCTCTGTGCGCGTATTATTAAATTAGCCAGTTGTCTTTCTGCTTATTTACCTTAATCTACTTAATTAATTTTTAACTAACTTTGATCTCCTTTACTAGCTAGATAGCGCTCTGGGGATAGCCCGGAGTTCGTCCTTAACTGAGCTAAATTGTGTGTGTGTGTGTGTGTGTGTGTGTGTGTGTGTGTGTGTGTGTGTGTGTGTGTGTGTGTGTGTGTGTGTGTGTGTGTGTGTGTGTGTGTGTGTGTGTGTGTGTGTGTGTGTGTGTGTGTGTGTGTGTGTGTGTGTGTGTGTGTGTGTGTGTGTGTGTGTGTGTGTGTGTGTGTGTGTGTGTGTGTGTGTGTGTGTGTGTGTGTGTGTGTGTGTGTGTGTGTGTGTGTGTTTGTGTGTGTGTGTGTGTGTGTGTGTGTGTGTGTGTGTGTGTGTGTGTGTGTGTGTGTGTGTGTGTGTGTGTGTGTGTGTGTGTGTGTGTGTGTGTGTGTCCCCCCGTGTCTGTCTGGCGCCCCGTTGGCGTCCCCCAAAATTGTCTGTCCCCCCTTGGCGAGGCAAGTCGGTGGGTAAGAGCCGCTGGACTAAAGATCTCCACCAGCAGTCGTCGGTCAGCGTTTATTGCGCTCAGTTCCACGTAAAATTTGGTGTGTGAGCTCTGTGGTTTAATTCCCTAGCTCCAACCATTATTTTTACATATGTAAGTTTTTTCTAAAGTCTTACACAAAAATGTGTGTACAAAATGTGTAAGGCCTCCGGTGAACTAAATACACGTCGTAACCCCATAAAACCATATATTTTTGGAATCATTGCAGCGAGACGAGCATTTTTATAAAATTTAAATTTTTTTAAAATTGCAAAAATTTTAAAATATCGGTTTTTCGGGGATTTTTTCAGGCCGAAACGAACTTTTTGGCTATCTTTGAAGTTGCCGCCGTGATTTGACTGAAGCAGTGTAAAATAGCAAAACCAGCTGAAATAAGGGATTTTTAAAAAAAATTCATTGCTGGCGCAATATAAGCCGTAGCAACAAAGCCTTTATATCGTTGGATTCAGCTCAGCTTGAGCTTTATAATTATTGAACTTGAACTGTTATTTTTACGGACTTTTGTTAAATTTGATTTGCCGAACATTTTTGTCGAAAGGTATTATTTTTCAAAAAAATCTACTTTCAAAATTTGAAATACCACATATATCAGGTGAAAGCGGGCTCCTAGGCGGTCCTGAAAATCTTATTTCTCAGCCCATTTTTTAGTTATTGTGTCAATCGTCTTCGGACGGCAAAATTTTTCTGAAAGAATGAGCTGAATAGCTTGAACGGTCCGAAAAAATTCCCCGAAAAACCGATATTTTAAAATTTTTGAAATTTTAAAAAAATTGAAATTTTATAAAAAATGTTCGTCTGGCTGCAAAGATTCCGAAAACATGGTTTTATGGGTTTACGACGAATATTTAGTTCACTAGAGGCCTTAGAGAGTTTGTACACACATTTTTGTGTCAGACTTTAGTTTTGTCAACGTTCGAAATACTCTTGCAAACACTTATGTTGAACATGACAGCGAACATAATGTGTCAGCTACAGGTTCTATGAACTAAAAACAAAGCTTCTGCGTACACTGTAAAAGTGCTTATACAGTAGATGAAACACTGTCTTGTTCAGCGCTCTATGCAATAATGTGGTCACCTTCTTATGAGACCTTTTTATGTATGAGCTTTGCTGTACGAATCACCCATCTTGCTGGATTGCCTCCACTTTGCCGTCTGGAGGGTTAGGTCAGCAACCGCTTTGTGGATGTCCATACTAAGCTCTACTTAGCCTCTGAAAACTTTGTTAATGTGGGTTTTCTGGTGCCCTGAGCACATGCCCGGTATCCGTGATTTGATGATTTACTTAATGTTATAACTTGTATGTACAGCATAATTCAGGGTCAATGACAGGAACCTGTAATTGGTTACCTCAATCTTAACCTTATGTAAAAAGAAAGTTATTGTCTGTACTGGTGCTTCATGACTAATAAACGGGACTTGACTAACTAGTTGCAGGTTCACAATCGGTAGTGTATGCCTACCGCTCCTCCTCGTGCCTATCTAATAAAAACCCAATTAAAATTAGCAGAAGTCAACACGATACTTTTAATCTCGAAATTTACAAGTAGTTGCCAAACAACATTTTTCACAAAACGTAAAGACACCACAAAATGAATACTTCTCCAGACAAACCAAAATACCAAAATCACAAGATTAGGTCTCAGCTGCCAACAAAGACGGAATCCTAATCCAACCGACTAACTCTGACGCCCAACCAACAACTCATCACCACACTTTTTTGCTATATGACTCCATCTTGGTAAACTATTAAAGTAGCTAAGTTTCCAAAACAACTTTATCATTCATGAAATAATTTACAAAATTAACATTGTCTCTAACGAATATTTCACAAATTACCCCCTCTTTGGCCCGCGCGCCCTCGCCGCGGTACGCGTATTAGTAGGATAAAATTTAGGTTAAGAAAGAAATCGTAGGTACTAGTTTGGTAAAACGCGTGTGAGAATTGTGAGAAACACCATAAAACTACACTGGAGAACCTCTCCAGAGACTGACAATGGGAACAAAGCACCACAACACACACACACGGGCCCACTACCGGTGCTTGCCCCGATAAAGCAAAAACAAAGACATACAACACAACAACCGACAGACAACATACAACACACACACACAGACAACAAACATACCCGGTAGACGACGACGAACAAATATGTACACAGGCCAAACTGATGATGAAAAAACAAAAATTTCCCAAACCTCAGACAGAAGTAACCTAATAATTCAACCCCACTATACAGACTAACCGGACAATATAGACTATGAACAATGCCAGATAAAGGTAGATTCTAGGAATAAAGCACAATGGTAATAAAGCACAAGGTATAAAGCAGCACCGAATCAATATGGTGGCAACATCATGGCAGTAAGCAAGATGGCAAGAATTTCACAAGGAAGAATTTTAGAGACGAAAGTATCGTGTTCGTTTTAGGACAGAAAAGTGAAACACAAACCAGACAGTTAGAACCCGAAAAGAACGAAAATGAGTAAAATACAACATGATTATAGCTGGTAGTAGAACAACGAAGAAAAAGAAAAAGAATACAAGGCAGTACAATGGCCCAGCCAAGGTAGCGGGCGCCCCTAATAAAGACAATCCGAAACCTCCGACGTTCAAGGAAAGTAAGAAGAACAACAATGTTTCACAAAATTTAAATAAATTTCACCCCAAGGCTCCCCCCAACCCACGCATATCCCTAACTGCAAACACTCCCCCCCCACCACATTGAATAAATCAGCAAAACACAACATATATATATGGGGAACAGAGGACAATCAACAGCAAGCCTAGTCCCAGGACAGGAGTCTTCAGGCGAACAAACAGTCACTTAGGGGCAGGACATGCCCGTAGCCAACCATTAACACATCCACACCCGAGTCCACCCAACATCACTACCACCGGGACCCACCGACAACACCTTCAAGGCACGATGCCAAGGAACCACATAACCAATACAAAAGTTCTAGCAAGCTCGAACCACCGAGCTGAGCACACAAAATACCCGCAACCACCGGTACAAAGTCACAGACAATGATCAATCTGTCCCACCAGTGCTCCTGGAGAGCCGCCCCCCACGAGGCTAGAGCTCCCCAAGAACCAGATAGCACCCAGGGACCCGCACCATAGAACCAGGTAACCGTAAAACCGTAAACCCGGATAACCGGAAAACCGTAGAACCATATACCCGAACAACCGCGTAACCATAGAACCATGTCCCAGAAGGCAGGACCCACACAACGCCAGTCACCCAAACCTCCGGCGCGCCATCCGTCCAAAGGAACAGCCGGGCAGGGAACACCGATCCACACAAAGGACCTAGGCTCACTGAGGGGGGACGGGAGGGACACAAACAGTCATACTTATATACACAAGATAAATGCAAAAAAATGAACTTTTATTAGTAGCAAAGGAATGATCAACAATGTAAAAACAACCTACGTAAACAGCAATGTATACATCACAACGAAAGAAACCACAACCATACACAATACATATCTACTACCAGCTTAGTACATATTAGCCCTACCTATGAATTTAAGGAGGGAAACGGCCAGTGCTTCCCGCCCCAGGAATCCTAATCCCAGAGGAGGAAACGCTGACAGTTCCCTATCAAGGAAAAACGGCTGACAAACTACGGAATCTTTGTGAAAGTGCTGCATGTTATTCTCCTGCTCCTCAGAATCCTAATCTGGGGATTGGGATCGTAACCGCAGCACCCCACGAGAGGCGGGAGAAAAATAAAAGTAACCCCAGAACTATTGCCTAAAGGTGAAATGTTGTGACTTTTAGTAACAAAAATTAAACAAAAGTAAAATGGTAAAAATAGTGAGACAAAAATTTAAAACAATGTAGGAGGTTCCGGAAAACACCAATTGGACGAGGTAAACAAATACCCCCTACAAAACAGAGGACCCCTCCCATACTAACCGTCATTCAATCAAGAAAATTTGTACAATTTAAGGGAAATTCTTACAATGTCTATGGATACTCTAGCCTTCTAAGGCTTAAACATACATCTATAAATTTAAACTAAGCTTTTCGACAATCGACAAAAACAAACACGTACGTATTCCATTTAAAAGTGAACTTTCAAGAATATAACTGCCAATAAGGCATAGAAATCATATCTAAAAAATTTGAATCCAGTAAAATGCCTCCAAAACGTTTATATACGTACAATAATTAAATTAAGTCGTGTAAATAACAATTTTATCAAAACACCACCCCCCTGGGAACCGACCAGAACCTCCTACTCTAGTATTAGGTTAATTTACAAAAATAGAGAAAAGATAAAAACCAGCCGGTCATGGCAACCCCCCACAAGGGCACAGAAAAACACACCCCCCTGACAACAACAACAACTCCACATCAACGCCGGCTCTGCCGAATGGCAGCCTCCCGCCTGCGTCGGGACTTATCCTCCTCGTCAACCTCATAGGGCAAGTCCGGGAATAACTCAGCTCGAACGATCATCAAAAGTTTTCCCATCCAATTTTTCCCAGGCCGTTTTTCGTCCAAGACCATTTTACGAATTTCAGTAGCAGATTTTCGCATAAGCCTAGAAAAATCCATACCAATGCCCCAATACTTATCTTCATGCACCGCCTCAACTAGATACGCAGTTCCCGAATTTCGGAGCGCCTTGCGCAGTTGGGGACAAGATCGAACTTTTGCCCGCAAGCACTCGAGCATGTACACTGCACGCACTACCGACTCATCGTCATGCCACATTTGGCTCAGAACAGAATCTCTGGGGACCCAATGAGTCAAAAAATACTCCGCAGCTTTTTTGGCAGCAAAAGGCGAGCCAGTTTGAACAATTTCGCGCGCCGGCTGGTGCAAACCAAACCAATCATAGGCCTTATAGAACTGGTACGGATACTCGTTCACACCAAATTCACGACCCCAAACTGTCATATACTCGTCTTGAACAGTGGCCTCAGGGTCGGGCTGCAGCGGAAACATATTAGACATTGGCATCTGACTGCCCTTGAAGAAGACTACTTGGCGGTAGTCGCGCACATGATCCTCAGACATCAGACGGTGACCCCAAACTTTAGCTTCCAAATCCGCAACGACTTCATTAAGCTGCTTGGCACGCTTTTTCCAGGCATCCTGGACCTCGCAAATTGGAGCAGCAAAGCGACGCATATGCGGATAGCAGCGAATAGGTGGAAAAATACGCGACAGAGCATCAGCAAACGCCGCAGGGCAATACGGCCCGTAGCCTAGAAATTCGACGGAATCAAAAGCGATAACTCCGTTGCGCTTCAGAGCCGGAAAAATGATCGTACACGCCCAGAATTCAGGGTCGAAGCCTGCAAACAAGCAATTTTCATCCAAAGCGGCAGTTTGGCGCTCGAAAAGGATCTCGACTTGCCCGCCCGGAATCAATTCTTTCAAATGAGCCAGATACTTTCGATGACTTTGAGAATTAAGCGCAAAAGGAATTTTGGCGCGGCGCATATAATCGTCCCAATACTTCCACGTAGCAACAAAGTAAGGATTCAGAATGCGCGGCTCGTCATTGGAACGGAAATCAGGCAGATAAGCAATTTGCCACTGAGGTTCCGTATACATCCGCAGAGGTACAGCACTCGGGCACTGTTGTACCACAGACCAAACGGCTGGCCAATAAGCCACATCCACCACTTGCTGTCCCTGATACGGGCGTACGACATAGGCCTGATCAGGCGAAACGGACTTTACGTCATACCGACCACCCAAATAGATGATATCTACAGAGGGACGGTAATCGCGGATAGACAAATCAAGAACTTTGAACGGGCCTTCGTTAACATCACGGTAATAGCCCATAGTGGTACTCATGAAATCCCTTGCGACGGGTAGGTCAGAAGCCGCACCCACAGGAGTTGACGTGGCCGAGGGCCCCGTTGGGCGCGACGCCGGTGATTCCGCCAAACCGACCGCGACCGGAGGGGCAGCTCCCGGGTCCAGACCAGGATCCTCTCCCGACCTTTCACCAAGAGCCACGTCCCCCGAACCGGCCGATTCCGAAATCACTAGGGGCGCCGTCCCACCACTCGAAAAGGTAGCTGTACTGACATCCATTTGAAAGGCAACCGTCGGCTCCGCAGGATCCTGTAGAGGAGGCTGAGCCGTTTCGGCAGGGACCGCATCCACGGACCCCACCTGCTCAGGTTCAGAAGAACCCGGCTGCGGCTGGGCCGCCTCGTGATCCATTGGTTCCGACTGATCTGACTGAGAATTTGGGGGAGTCTGCGGAATATCCCCGACCACGTCAACTGCACGCGCAGCCGCTTCCGGACCCAACACATCCACTGGATCCTGACTATCGTCCCACCACATTTCTGGAGACGCTGTATCACGAGTCTCCGCCTGACTCTCCGACTGGGACTCGGATTGACTCTCCGACTGGCCCTCCACGGCCGCTTCCAGAAGATAATCTATCTCCAGAGGCGGTTGACGGGGCGCTGGAGGCAAACGAGGTTCAGCAGTGGTGGCCACCCGCAGAGGCGGGTCCACCCGTTCGGTAGCCTCCACAAAAATTTGTTTCGACAAAACTTCGATAGAAGGAAGCGCATCGGGGCGGTGGGTCTGCGCGTCTGCCACAAAAGTAAATTTGATCTGCACGTTTTTGCCCCGAGGAGTGGTAGGGGGATCCCGCCACGCCACAATTTCGGCAGATTCCCAAGTCAGATCCTCTAAAATTTGATGATTCAGGAAACTTTCGCGCAACTTATCAAGACTTTTCTGATCCCCATACTGCGCATAAGCTCGAGTTTTCAACAAAAACTGAAAATCTGAAATTTCAAGGGGATCAATTAGATTTGTGACCTGAACCACAGCAATAGTATCGCGCGCACCGTCTGCGGCCCATTTGATTTCTTCACGCTGCGGAAAGGGCGAAAAACCTTTTGGCGTAGACTCAAAAGACCGAAATAATTTGGGGGGGTAGCGCAACACATTTTCCGCAAACCACGGGAACCCCCTTTCCGGACGACCCGACGCAGGCGGTCCACAGGGACCACTCGCATTGCCCCACAAGTGCGGGCCAGCCTTGTCCATTTCATCACGATTTTGAAAAACCTTCTTTTCAGATCTCGCCGCCATAAAATTCACATATTTTGACAAATCTACGATGCAATTTCGGGCATCCACCCCCACCCCCGCCAAGACTTTGCGAGTGGTCTCAAGGCCCTGAACAGCGAAGACAGGGTAAGGTGCATTGAACAACAACGGTTGAAACGCATAGCGAATCAACGACCAAGACGGAACGTCCAGGTAGATAGCATGAATCAAAAACACAAAAATTTTGACGTTCGGAGGATTTGGATGATTTTGTGGCAAAGTTGGAAAATTGCCGTCAATGGCATGCGTAAACGCCTGCAAGTCCTCAGGGACTGCAATACAGATAGCCGAAACTGAATGGTCGGATTCGTGATGCATAAAATTTCTATACGTTTTCTGAAAGGACAGTGCACAAAAACCCGCAGAAACAGTCATTTCAAAAATTTCTGGGACCCACGCATACAGGTCATTCATGGTAGAAATAATCACGATAGCCTCAGGAAAACGCTGATTCGGGTGACAAAAATTTTCCAACATAGACTGATACTGCTGTAATTTCTGCCGTGAGGCCTCATCTTGCAAAAGTGGCGTATAAACCCGATACGTATCTAGACGAATCTGTAACTGTTTCAGAGGATATGGGGGATACGTAGGAGTTTTGGTCTGCGTCTCCGATTTTTTGGACTTTTTCGACGAACGAGAACTAGAAATTATCTGAACTGAACTAGACGCCGAAGCCCCTGAGGGAGTACCCTCTGCACTAACAGCGGCAGCAGCCGCAGGCTCAGCTGCCTGAGCCTCCTGGGCTGGCGTCGAATCTGACGTAGAGGGACCCCGATTCCAGGAAACACCCCCCAAAATAGGTCCTACCCTCTGAGGATTAGGCGATTTACGACGACGTTTTGGTTCACTCATACTGTAGAAAAACCCAAAGAAGTCTCAGAAAATTATCAAAAAATCAAAAATTCAAATATGCGGTAATCAAGGTCTCAGTTGCTCATGCTATCTCCTGGACCTTCCGTTATACGTACGTAACCAGCACACAGAGACACAAAACGTAACAATTTCGTAGGTACGCAAACGGTGTACAAACGATACGAAAACACAAATTTTTACAACAAAATTTCAAAATATAGAACCAATCCTGACAGTTCTGGAAATCTTGACTGGCCCAACACGGGGGACACCCGTTTCCCTGATAGTGCCCAATAACCGGTTCCAAGCTACCAAATATCCACCACACCTACGAACCACCAACAGCAGAGAATCAGACACACAAAATTAATGCGCCTAAAACATAAAAAGTAAGTGAAACACAAAACAAAAAGTGAGATCATACAGTGTTATATACATATATAGTGTTAAAACGAAAAGGATAGGGTAAGATGCTAAAATATACAAAGAGATCAGGAGGCTAGAACAAGAAAAGCCAAGTCACAACATACGTATACGACAATGCAATATTGTAGGGGTTACAAAACTAACAAAAGTGAAAGAAAACTCATCCAGATGTTATAGACATCCGGTATTTGGAATTTTTAGAATCGCTAGGAAATTAAACATAAAAATTTGAACATAGCAAAGAAATTTGAACCGAAAATTCGGTAAGTAGAAACCTAATTTATTCTGATATTATACAAAAATCAGAAAATTTTAAATATTCAAGAAATAGTAGTTTTACACGAGAAAATTTGTATAAATTCATAGGTAGGGACACGAAATACAACATATACAATACAAACAAGAGGGGGAGGGGGGGACTATGTATCTTTGTAGAACGGTTTCAGCCGGTTGACATGGATATTTTCGGCCGGAGGATCAGTACGCAGCGTCGATTGAATTTCACAATTGGTAGGCGAAATGATTTTTGTGACCCGAAAGGGTCCCTCAAAAACAGGCAGGTACTTGCGGCTTGTACCTTTCGGGATATTAGCTTGAGACACGTCTTTCCATACTAACATCCCCACTTTGTACTCGATCACTCGGACTTTACTGTCATACGCATCTTTTCTTTTCTGTAGAACCTGTCTCACATGCTCCGTCACTAATTCTCGTGTATATTTCAAACGGTCTCTCAAATCTTGGACATAATCAGTGTTAAAGTCTCGAATACGAGGAGCAGGCGTGGTCAAAAAATTATCTGAAAACAGCCGAGGATGGCGTCCAAAGAGGAGGTAGTATGGAGATTCCCCCGTGGAGGCGTGAGGGGCTGCCCGATATGCAAACAAAACCCAGGGCAACAACTCGTCCCAACCTCTCTGAAACCCGTACATAGATTTTCGCAACATACGTTTTATAGTCCCATTAAGCCGTTCGCACGCCCCGCTGGATTGGGGATGATAGGCAGTCGTCCTGACCTTTTTGGTACCCATAAGTTGACACAGATCATTCAAAAGAGCCGAACAAAACGGGGTACCTCTATCTGTCAAAATCTCACGTGGTGGCCCATGTACTGCTACAATATTTTCGGCATAAATTTTCGCGATCGTGGAAGTTTGCTCGTTTTTTAGTGAAATTAGATTCAGACAGGATACCTATAACCAAACATTATATGAAGCTAATGACATTACGCAAGACGGTGAGGATTTTTTCAGACTTGGGATTGGGAATAAAAGTAAAGAGTCTGTAGGCAAGATGGTAAGAGGTCGTCGTGACGTCAAGCCGTTGAAACCACGGCAGCGAGCGTCAATATGAGCCCAAGAGAAACGTGGCGGCTCATATTAGCCAGTTACAGCTTGTCCTTTACCGATTTAGATGCTGGCTCATATTAGACGTTTTAAATCTTGTCCTTGACATATTTAAATGTTGACCATCATAGCTCATATTGCATTTTACATGCGACTGCAAGGAGCATTTTTCCTACTTGTATATATATATATATATATATATACATACCACATCGCCCACAATACCAGGGTATTTTTAGGGGGTTGTCCCCGGAGGATTTTCTCGGGGGGCTGCAAAAATGAGCCAAGAATGGTATTTTTGGCGTGCATGGTGAAACGCAAAAAGTTCTCAAAAATGCCAGGATTAAAGCTAAAATGGCTTTCTTACGAAAACGCCTCGGGCGAAGCCTGAAAATTTTTAAAAATTTGCCTATTTCTGGTAAAAATTTGGAACTCCAAAAAATCCTGAGGGGAGCAAAAATCGACGGCGCGAAACTTTTGTTTTAGTTCATGCTCTGCCTTCTTGGGATTAATTTTTCTTACCTCCGCTGACGGGGCATGCGGTCGCATGCCCCGCATGCCCCCTGGCTGCGCCACTGTTATATTATATATCTATATAATTAACTAAACTAAATTAATTAAATTATAGGAAAGATTTATAAAATTAATCTTTGAATCGGATGCGAAACCACAATAAGATTGTGATAGTATTGCAGACAAGACTTGTCGGCGAAGCCGAAATTTTTTGAAAATCCGGGATTAAAGCATACACTAAACATTATCTCGGACATTAATACTGAAATAATCCAGAACTGGATAAAAATAATAAAAAATAGGAAAAAATAGGAATTTTCATCAAAAATAGGAAAAAATAGGAATTTCAAAGAAAAATAGGAAAAATAGGAAGAGTAGGAGGCCTGTACGGGGGTCGGCCGAAGGCCGCTTTGGGGGCAGGGCCGGGAGGGGTTGGTAAAAATTTTTAGGAGGAGTCGACGACCCCGACACTTGGTCCACCCTCCCCTCGGCCCCGACTGGCATACATATTTATTTACATACATATGTATGTATAGGTGAACGGAGATTTGGGGTGGGGGGGGAGGCTCTCCCCTCCCAAATTTTTTGTTTGGGGGAGCCAGCCGTTTTAATGTCTAACAAGTATATACTGATCTCGAGTAGAGTACTTTTTGTAAAGACTTTCAGTATATATAATTTTCCGTTGGAAAATAAACGAGGCGAATTCCTTTCCATTCTTATGATTATTGTATTATATTATTGATTATATTATTATTATTATTATGAAAACAGCAAAATTAATTCTATATTCAATAAATTTTATTAGTTCAATAGAAATCCAATCTTGCGGCCGCATAAGGCAACTGAATACTGATTACAAAACGCTATCGCTGAAAAGTTTTTATGAGTATTTTCTGTGTGCTTTCACTTTCGTTTGCACTTTGCACACAACGCATGACTAATGCAGAGCACTGAAGATTTAAATAGAAATCATTGCATCATCGTTCTGTCAGGTCTTGCATAGTCAGCTCTTTCATTGCGACTTCGCCTGCTTCTAAGTTCAGCTTATTATAGATTATAGATTATAGATTTATATAGATTATAACTTAAAGATTATAGATTATAGATTTATACATACTACACGCTAACGGAGCCCTGCGTTTTACACACATTTTGAGCGTTCAGATCACTTTCTGTATATTGTGTTTTCGCGGCGGCTACGCCGCGAAAAAAGTGAACCAAGATTTAATTTTATCATTTGACAGTGGTTCTAAACTCGAAAACTTGATTGCCAACATGTTTCCAAATCCAAAATATGGTCAATATTGAGCATAAAGTCCATAATATAGTTAAAAAAGTGTATATCTCGCAATAAACACTAAGACGAAAAGATAAGAAAGTTTCTGTTTTTGGCCTTAATAAGCTCCCAGTCCAAGCAGACGGACGATACACTGGATTGGTTATTATTATTATTATTGGTTAGAAAGAGGACACGAAAACGAACATTTTTGTTTTTACAACCTTTGAGCTCTCTCCAGTGCTTAAGTCAGAATAAGCAAAAAAGTGTTTTGGGGGTCAAAAGATTTTCGATGAAGTCAAAAAATAGGTCAGGCGCCGGTACCTACCGGGGCCAAAAATTACTAAAATTTTGTGAATTTTTGACATTTTTTGACCAGAAATTTCAATTTTCGAAAGTCAAAATGTGTTATAAAATCGTTTCTTTTCCCGCCGACATGAATGAAAACAACGAAGTAACGTTTGTATATCAAAAATTATTACAAAATTTAAATTTTCAAGAAAATTTTTGAAAACTGGCGATTTGGCCTCCAATTTCCAGACCCCGGCCCCGGCCCCGTCCCGGCCCCGGTGCGTCTCTATAACAAAATACATAGCTTTAACTGTAACAGCGTTGCTTATTTGAAATGGGCGTAATATTTTAAAATCAGCTGGAGAGCTGAAAAATGTAGTTTTATATGATATATTACAATTACTTAAATGTACATCCAACGGAAACTGAACCTTTTGCAAAAAATCTTGCTTGTTCGACCACTGGTATATTTACTTTTATCATGATCATTTTCAGCATTGCATCAACCGTTCTCATACCTGCTAAAAGCTTACGCAGATTTGCATTAATTTTGATTTCTGAGTCTCTATTTTGTCCAAGAGGGAATGTCATCCCAGTTTCGTCAATGAGTTCGTAACACCATTCGATGGTGGAACATTTGTGGAGAACCCCTTAAACAATTGCTTATTGTAATTAAACTATACGGACAAATCAGCAAGCCTGGCTAGTCTACACTTTTAGAGGGTTCTCTAGAATGTAAAATGTACTGCTCAACTAAAAGCAATGGTGATTTCATAGTTCTAGCCGCAAGCAGACATTAACGTATGTATGCTTCTGCATCCGTCTGTGAGCATGAATAAGCTACAGTGGGTTTTAAACTACTGAAACGGAATGTTGTAATTGGAGGCGTCAACGCGCATCTTTGAGCTTGTACAACTATGAAGTCACCTTGTGTTGAATGAAACAACCGACCGGCCTAGGTCCATAGTAGGATGCGTCGACCCTGGGATGCTCCAATATTGTAGCATCTAGCATGTTTTTCTTGTAGTTTTACACTGTTCCTTACTAGATCATTAAATTATCTGAAAGTGCAACCGTGTTTTCGTGACAATTTTGAGTTTTTTATCATTTCATGTTTGCTACCTGTTTTCCATCCATAAATGATTTCAAATTCGTACCTCCGAAATATTTTTCATCCGATATAGTGAACACGTCTTGGGTCAGACCTTGGCTAATGAACAAAAATCTTTCTTGTTCGCTTTAATTCGCTAAAATGCGATCCATTAGCTCTTGTGTTAAGTTCAAGGCTTTGTCTCATGATACTGAAATCAGATAGCTGTAGAATCTTAAAGATGTCCAGGTTTCTTCTTTTATAGAACGTAATTCTTCTTCATCATCGTCGTACAGTTTTCGCAGTTGGGTACGCTTTCTCTGAGTAAAGTACTCAGATTCTTTGGGGTCAGATATGGAAATTTTCTTCTTAATGCACTGTAGGCGATAGGATCCAACCTGACCATTTCTTCTTCAATGGTGAACCTGCTGCCAAGTTGCTTTACGTATACAGAGCCACTGACAATTACACCGGTAGAAAGTTGGGATATTCAGTAAATGAGGAAAATGAACAATAAAGGATTCAAATTTAAAATCCATTATACTAACATCATTGTATGCGGATGGAGTCCCTTTCTGCCATGGATGGTGAATTTCAAGTTTGACACCGGCTTCTTTTCCCCTTTCCAGGGCCAGTGCTTTCCAATTTGGCCCGTGGTTATCGTCCTTGCCAATCTTCATGACATGCGTGGCACATCTCATGAAGAACGGTTTCAAAGCGATCCTGTCTAAAAGACAAATGCATTTTGAGCAGACGTTGCAAAGCAAACGGCAAACGCAAATGCAAAGGCAAACGACAGACCAACTATTAGCGATTTTTTAATTCGTTGTGGTCGAACTAATCATTATTTTTAAGGAAAATAACCTGTTTAGCAACTCCTCTGCTCCTGAGAGTTGAAAAAGGTTCATATCTTTCGACCACTGGTATGTTTACTTTTATCATAATCACTTTCAGCATTGCATCAATCGTTCTCACCCCTGCTCAAAATCGTATGCAGATTTGCATTAATTTTGATTTCTGAGGCTCTATTTTGACCAAGAGGGAATGTCATACCAGTTTCGTTAATGAGTTCGTCACAGCATTCGATGGTGGAACATTTGTGGAGAACCCCTTAAACAATTGCTTACTGTAATCAAGAGTACATAATACATAAGAGTATGACAAGCGTCATACGCTATGTATTATCAGCTCGCTACATCCTCTGCACGCTATCAGCTTACACCCCCTAAATCAAACCCCCCTTATCAAAGCAAATTCGAGCGCTATGCTTGCACGCTAAAGCTCGAAAACACAACTAGTCAGTTGGTTCAACGTGCGTCTGTTGCGTGCAAACATAGCGGCCAAATTTCTTTGACAATTTATGGGGGGGTAGGCCGATAGCGTGCAGATGGTGTAACGAGCTGATAGTACATAGACTATGCCTGCTGTCATACTCTTATGTATTACGTACTCTTGCTGTAATTAAGCTATACGGACAAATCAGCAAGTTTGACTAGTCTACACTTTTAGTGGGTTCTCTAGAAGGTAACAGCAAAGTATATATATGCTACCCAACTAAAAGCAATGGTGATTTCATAGTTCTAACCGCAAGCAGACGTTAACGTATGTAAGCGTCTGCATCCGTCTGTAAGCATGAATACGCTACAGGGAGTTTTAAACTACGGAAGCGAAAGTAGTAATTGGAGGCGTCAACGCGCGTCTTTGAGCTTGTACAACTATGAAGTCACCTTATGTTGAATGAATGAAACAACCGACCATCCTAGGTCCATCCATCGAGGGAATGTCATCCCAGTTTTGTCAATAAGTTCCTCACACCATTCGCATGGTGGAACATTTATGGAGAACCCCTTAAACAATTGCTTAAACTCTTTTCCCAATTCCAGGGCCAGTGCTTTCCAATTTGGCCCGTGGTTATCGTCCTTGCCAATCTTCATGACATATGCATGGCACATTTAATGCAGAACGGTTTCAAAGGGATCCTACCTGAAAGACAAATGCATTTTGAGCAGACGTTGCAAAGCAAACGGCAAACGCAAATGCAAAGGCAGGATGTGCGGATCATGTCCCCGGCCTTAATAACTAAGAGTATGACGCTTGTCACACTCTTAGTACTCTTGGTTATAGTAAAGTGATAGCCTGGCTTGGCTCTAACACCCAATTATCCTCAGCATTACGGCATTAAGCGAAAAGTGCAAACGTTCAGGTTAAAAATAATACTAATTTCACAATGTGGTGCCGTTACACAAAAATAGAGGTTCAGCTACACAAACTTTAATTAGTGCCGTTACACAAACCTTGAGTATCGTTACACAAACCGGTTTTCCCGTTACACACACCTCATATATACCTTTAAACACTTGGAAGTCACAATTATTTTATAACAATGATAAGTAGAATTTTCGTACTTTCAAAACAGTTAACTGTAAGCAAACTGATACAAAGTCAATAATAAATATTTAAAACTAATTAAGAAATTTAGGCCTAAATTAAAATTATAATTCCACATTGACATACTTTAAATATGAGCAATAATTTTATTTATTCAGTAATAATTTATTGCCCAGATTCACTAAATTTTGTCGGGAGTATTTTGGAGTCATTTGGACCTGAGCCTTGAAGTGAAATTCCTCAATAGGCTTGGGACAACATCCGCAAGCTATGTTTGTGTGCTGAAGCTCGCAACAGAGACACATTGAACCAACTGAGTAGTTGTGTTTTTGAGCTTCAGAACACCAACATATTTCTTTGAAGTGATGGGTCTAATTTGTGGGGGGGGTCAGCCGTTATCGTTAGATGATGTCCCAAGCCTAACGCTTGTCACACTCTTAGTTATTATGTACTCTTGTTGTTATTATTAACACTATAAAATATATGAGCCTAAACAAACCTGCCCTGAAAGAGTGGTACCACTATACTGCCCTGAAAGAGAGACAACACTTGAATAGAGAAGAATGTGTTTTAAACTTTGATTGGGTGAAAATGATGTACCAAGAGAAAAGTTCTAGGCCCTTCTAGAAGAAAGGCAGACAGCGCCACCTAGCCACCCAGACAGGCAGACAAACAAAAGCAGACATCACCATGACACAAAAATAAAAACCAGGCAAAACTGCAAGCTGACACATGCATAAAACCTACATCTACGCTTAATACATACAACCAAGAGTACATAATATAAGAGTGTGCCACTAGGTACACTCTCTGTTATCCGAGCAAAAACTGCTCTGCTCGCTAGCGGCCCCCCCCCCGCAAATTAGACCCTTCACTTCAAAGAATTTTGTGTGCTATGTTTGTGTTCTAAAGCTCGAAGCAGGCACAAAATTCGCGCACGCACTGCTTGTGTTTTCGAGCTTAAGCACATAAACATAGAGCGAGTGAGCGTACCCCCGTTTCGACTAGGTACTGATTTGCGGGGGGGTGTCACTAGGGTCTAGTGGCACACTCTTATATTATGTACTCTTGATACAACCAAGGGCCGATTTCATCATTAGTCACAAGTTCACAAGCCACAACTTGTGAACTTGTGACTTGTGGCTACAAGTTGTCCAAAATTGGGTTTCATCAAAGTTTGCAGGCAACTTGTGGCCACAAGTCACAAGCCACAAGTAAATAACTGGCAAGCACGCTGAAATGACGTCAGGACTCACAAGTTGGGCAAAGTATTTGTGGGGAAAGAAGAGGTCAAAAGAGAAGCAATTTGAAGCAAAGAACTACAGTAGATAAGAAAACAATAATTCAAGAATTATACAGGGAACTGACGACTTTTCGAAAGTTAAATTGTTCAGTAATGAGATAAGCAAATAGTATGTAAACAAATGCATGCAAGAAAAGTAAATTATGTAAAGAATTACCACATTTAGATACACGAACGAAGGTTGTATAAATCAGCTTAAATAATCAGTTTAAACATTGAAAAAGTTTCGAATTCATACCAAAATTTGGTGCTGCAAATTTCAGTCAAATTTGGTTCATTTCATTTGTTAATTGTTCCGCTTTCGAGAAAGTGTCGTCACCGTTCAGTAAATAAATTCATTTAATATTAATTTTTTATTAATTAATATTTGATAGCCACAAATGATACTTCGACTTGTGGGACTTTTCAGCTGTTTGCTGGGACTTGTGAACTTGTGACTTGTGGCTTGTGGCTTGATGAAACCGAAACAGGAAAATCAACTTGTGGGCAACTGGTCACAAGCAGGGACTTTGCTTGTGACTTGGCGTTGATGAAACCAAAATTGCTTGTGGCTTGTGAACTTGTGAACTTGTGACTAATGTTGAAATAGGCCCCAAGAGTACATATCTAGAGTGTGACAAGCGTCGCACTCTCAGTTAACAAGCAGACAACAACATCTGCACAATAACGGCTGACCCCCCACAACTAAGCATGTTCACTTCAATGTAACAGTGCGATTACCGTGAGTAGGGTCAGTGGCACTGTGTAGTGGTCTACCTACTTAGTTCACGTAATGTCAGCAGTTAACTAATCTATGTGGTACCGTTGTACTGCTCTTCTATAAAGGTTCAGGTAGGGAGTTCGTCCTACAGTGCTTCGGGCACAACAAATAAGTTAAGTTCTTCCTACTGTGCGTAGGGCAATGCGAAATTCTTCCTACTCTATGTAGGGCAATAAAGTCTTCCTACTGTACGTAGAGCAAATAATATGTAGTTCCTCCGAACGTGTGTGTTCAGGCATCCACGAATATAGTTCGTGGGAATATCCTCGTCTGTTCTAAACGGCAATCCAGTTTGTCCTACTATCCGTAGGGAAATGATAATATATGTTCTTCTGAACTTATATGTTCAGCCATCCATGAATAGATCGCGGAAATTCCTCGTCTAAGGTTAGACGGAACCTAAAGCTAAACAGCTTAGAGGGAGTCAAGTCTACAACTGCACTTTATTAAGCAGAAGACAAGACTGACTAACAAGACACAAGAACTGGCTTAATAGTGCCTAAACCCCGCCTACATACCGCCCGCCTACTACAGTATACCAGCTAACAGATCAAATTTGGCATGACGCACCACAGAGCGTCTAGTAATTATAAATTAACATCAGATACAGAAAATAAATAGAACATATGTATAGTGGGATAGAACAGATGAACTATTAAATGCGCTGGGGGATCTGATCAACCACGCTGCAAGGACAGGGCGCATTTTTAGAAGATAAGTTTATGACATTTTTGATTTAAGCTAAATACAATAACAGCATGGCACTGCCAACTATGAAATGAAATATTTAAACGTTATCTTTTATACAGTACTTAATGAATTTAAAATAACGGGCTCAAACTTAAGGTGGTGGTTTCTTTTTGTGTAAATTTGACCCTACACACTTCAATTCCTTATGAAACTGGATGAAACTTTCCAAATATGCTATTTTGGCGCTCTTTCACATTCTGGGACAAGTCCCACATTTTTAGGTAAAAAGATAAAAAATTTTCGGATTTTGGCATTATACTCTCAGCAGATAGTTGATACATCAGATTGGTTGTTATTCATGGAAAGAGGGTACAAAACCGAACATTTTTGCTTTTACAAGCTTTGAGCTATCTCTTGTGGTTAAGTCTGTATAGCAAAAACGACTTTTGGAGTCAAAAAACGGTCATTTTCGAGGAAATCAGTTTTTCAAAATTGCTGGCAAATCGGACGGACAATTTTGGTTTATATGTACTCAATAAAGAGACGGTATACTTACCCATATCATCACTGCCTATTAGCTGGACATCGTTGCTTTGAGCTAGAGATTTGGCCGAAAAACCATTTTGGCAAAACTGCGATTATTTTGTTTTAAACATCGATTTCTCAAAAACTATGCAATGGATTGACGTGATATTTGGCAGAATAAAAATTCGCACTATTATGGAGGGATATTTTCTCGGTTTAAGCTAAAATGTTACCAGTTGCGAGAAAACTGAATATAAAGCTGCGAAATTTCGTGCTATCAAGAGTACATAATAACTAAGAGTGTGACAAGCGTTAGTTATTATGTACTCTTGGTGTTATCTCACATTTGCCGGATTTTCTGGAGTATTGAGACTTGTTGAGCCAAAGCCAAAAAATGACCCTCGCCCCACATGTCCTTCATGTTATGGCACAAGAAAAAAGTTTGGCCGATTCTACAGTTTTGAGAAATCGATGTTCAAAGAATATTGGTCTATAGTCAGCCTGTCAGATGTCAGTGTGTCAGAAAATTTTTGCTAATTTTGTGCTAATTTTGCTAGTTTTGTAAACTCATGTGAGTCTGCAGATAAAACCCATAAAAACACTATTTTTGGGGTAAAAAATGGCCATTTTTGAAGAAATCAGTTTTTTCAAAATTACTACCAAATCTTACAAGCAATTTTGACTTGTTTATACTCAATCGATACATCGTCCAATTGCACATCTTATCGATGCCTATTCGGTGGAGTTCGTTGCTTTAAGCTAGAGAATTCGTGGAAAAGCCATTTTTGCAAAACTGCGATTATTTTGTTTTGAACATCGATTTCTCAAAAATTAACCAATGGATTCGAGTGATTTTGGCAGAATAAAAATTCGCACAATTATGGAGGAATACTTTTCTCGGTTTGAGCTGAAACGTCTCCAATTGCGAGAAAACTGAATACAAAGTTGCGAAATTTCGTGTCTATGCACATTTGCCAGATTTTCTGGAGTATTGAGATGTGTTGAGGCAATTCCAAAAAAATGTCCCTCGGCCCACATGTCCTTCATATTATGGCACAAGAAGAAATTTTGGCCGATTCTACAGTTTTGTGAAATCGATGTTCAAAGATTGTTGGTCTGTATTTCGCCTGTCAGATGTCTGCAGGTGAGAAATGTTTTGCTGTTTTTGTTAATTTTGCTAGTTTCGTAAGCTCATGTGAATGTACAGATAATAAGCTTTAAAATGATGTATAAAGCTCTTTTGAACTCCTAAAATTGCGAAAGTTATAGCGTTTTGAAACATCACCACAAAAGCTCTGCACAAAAGGATATTGCCAACATGTTTCTAACTCCAAAATAAGGTTAATAGTTAGTCAGAAAGTTCATAAAACTGTTATAATCGTGTATTTCTCGCAATAATAAACACTTTAAGCCAAAAATTAGGACATTTTTTAAAACGTTTGCAAAATTTACACTAAAAACATGCAATCCCCAGCAAGCAATTTGAGGGACCTACATTAACTTGGCCGCACCAAATTCGAGAACAAACGATTAATTACGATTAAACGTTTGGACTCACGTTTGATCACGTTTGTTCCACAAGAAACTGTCGTTTGTTCACGGCCCAATTTTGAGAAATCTGCACAAAACTAGACCTTGGAGCTAACTTCATTCTAGCCACGCCATGTTAATTATTTTATGAAATTTTAATACCATTAAAAAGCTTTCGTTTGATCACGCCTATATTTTATTTGCTCACGCTTATTTCTTTGAAAATCATAAAATTTTTATTTTTAAATATCATTATTTTGTTTTAGGGTGACACTTATTTTTCCCAGAACAGTTGTTCTGTGTTGGACGGGGGTGATACCACATCAAACTGACAAATTTCAGCGCTTCCCTCCCAGATTTTCAGACTTCGCCTTCCCCCACCTCGATTTTTGGTCCAAAATGCTAAATATATCAAATTTAGAGAGGATTTGACAATTTTAGAGAACCTCCTCCCACCTGGCCAACCCCCCCCCTCCCCCACCAAGACTTGCCCAGCCCCTGGATGCAGTAAGCGGGCATAGGTGTGGTTGGGCAAAAAACGGAGGAGGGGTCCGGCATGGGAGGGGGTTCCTAAGACTTACAAAACTCCTAAAGTTTCGAGTTTTTTGCCATTTTGGACACTTTTTGGCCAAAAATTTGGAGGGTAGCGAAGCGAAATCTGAAAATCCGTGGGGGGGTCGTGAAAATTTGTCTTCTTAGTGGGGGTTACCCACCCCAAATACACCAGTTGTTTGTTGCGTGTTCTTTTCACGAAGCACCTTAATCATTAAACTGGATTTAATTTATTTTATATATATACCCCCTCACTTTTCTTTCCAGATTTTTGCGAAAACTTACGGTTTTTCAGCCCCCTTTCCCTTTCTCCTTCCAAGCCGCCTTCGTGCCGCTTCTTTCTTCATCTTTAATAACATTCACACATCACTAGCGGATCCAGGATTTGGTGACGGGGGCGGTAAAATTTTTTCAGCGGGGGGGCGGATCCCCCAAGAAGTTGAAGAAATTGTTTGTTTTGCAATAAAATCGGTCTTCGGATCATACTGAAGAACTGAGAACATTTATTAAAATTCTTGGCATTTTTAAGCAAAAATGGTAATTTTCTCCGAACAATCGGGTGCATTTCAAGCGTTTTCTTCATAAATGCAATAAATATGCGGTTAAAAGGAAGAAAATTCGCGCCGACGGCGCAAAATTTTTTGGTTTTTTGCCTTTTCCTCTTTCGCTTCTTAATTTTCCTACCATCGAGTCCCGACGGGTGGGCGGCCCCCCCCTTGGATCCGCCTGTCACACACTATGTATAAAATTTCTCAAACCAGTTTTTCAACCGTCCTAGAAGACTTTCAGACTCTTAGTGACCACATCATATTTTCTTTTCCAACACTTATTATACCTATATACGTATATATATATGTATATATATGTGTATATATATATATATATATATATATATAATTTGATTTAGCTTTTATTTCAGGCAAATATTTTGCGCGCGCGCTTTCTCTTTCTCTACCTATAATAACCGATGTGTCATCATTTATCCTTTTCACAGTTAACATTTTACTCAACAATCATGAGTCAATATAGGAGATTCCTGAATGTTTAAACACAGTACAGCAAAAGACAAGGCACAACTTTGGCATTAAACCGTGGAATTGTAATGGATGACATCAAATCATCAACCAAGTCCCAAGAGCCATCTGCCCGACGACAATACGTATTAAAGTGGCCAATGCCACTTCTTGTTTCAGGTGGTCGAAAGTTTATAAAACCTCGCAAGTGATACTGAGTTCCACGAAGCTCAAAAGAAGGGGATCTCTGACAAGGCCCAACATTTGTTCCCGGAATAATGATTGTAATCAACAAAGTCAATCAGCAGGCAGGATCCAAAACTGACGCTGCTAGTAACCTTGCCATTGCAGAGAGTATTTATTTTCGACAAGGTAACGTCTCTGACTGCCCACTCGGGGGGATCCCCAGTGTCCCGGAAAGAGGGCCCAACGGCTCGTGACAGTTTCGGGGCAACCTGGGTGGGGAATTTCCTTCTTCAACAGCTTCAGTAAGAGCTGCCATGCCCCTGGAATCGATAGGCTTGGGGGCGCACAAAGCCATTGGAAATGAACTAATAACTTTCATTTTAGGGCAAAACGATGACGAACAGGTGCGCTCCTCAGAAACAGAGTTCAGTGGAGGCAGGATTCTCTGAGCCAAATGAGCAACCCCCAGTTGACAGTCAACCTGATATAACCCTGTAGGCAAAAGCTGAACTCGGCGACAGTTTTCTTCTAGATCTAACAGCAAGCAAGCACGTAATCGATACTGAGCAGACCCCACTCCATTTTTGGCAACGTTTTGAACCAACGCAAAAAATGGTGAGGAGATCTCTCTATCAACGCTGCTTCGAAATATCTCGGAATCCACGTATGCAGCCACACCTAGATGCAGAATAGAATCAAACGGGCAGGTGTTAGACAAAAGGTAAGCAGCCCCTTCAATCTTAATCGCATTACAGGAATTCCCATTCTTCATGAAAGATAGCCTTACCCGTTTTGGAAGCGGGTCCAGAGTTAGTATTGAAAATTCAGGAGCATTGAAGAGGTGCGATCGTTCTCCTTTTCCTCTCCAATTCTCAAATGTTGACAGCGACAGGTCTGGAGCTGTTTTGGCATAATCCTGGTGGTCACATTCAATCTCTGTAACCACGGGCACCGGAGTTGGCGGTCCACATTTGCTCTGCCGCGGCTGTCGCGGTGCTGCAGCCAGTTTCATAACACCCTCCACATTTTCAACATGGTGGCGCAAAAAGTCGTCGATCCTCATCGGTGTTTCCGTATTGTTCAAAACTCTATTTTTGAGAGCTCCCCCCCCTAAAACTTTTCAACCCCCTACTTGAATTTTTGCAAATTTTTGGCCAAAAATTCGAAAATTTTCAAAAAATTAGCGGAAAATTGCTAAAATTCGCCTTATTACCTTAAAAATCGCTAAAAATAGCTGAAAATTGAGACAAATTTTCAGTTTTTTAGCGAAAAACCGATTTTCCGCCTACCCCCCCCCTCGAAAATTTTTCTTACCCCTCCCCCAAATCGACTTTTTCTCGACCCCTCCTCCCCCTTTTTTGCCAAACCCCCCACCCTACTTTTTATCAAACCCCCACCCCCACTTTTTTCGCCAGCCACACCTATGCCCCCAAACCACCAGGCGTCAAACCTCCCCCAAAAATTTTTTCTATTTTTATGCCAAAAATTGCATTTTCAGCCATCGCTAATGCCAAAAAACATCCAAACATGAAGTAATTTTAACATTATACAGGGGATATAAACTAGTAAACCAGATTGAGAACATGTTTCTAACTGCTAAGTAAGGTCAATATTGACTCAGAAAGTACATAAAACGGCTAAATACGTGTATTTCTCGCAATAATGAACACTTTGATCCAAAAATTAGGGCATTTTTGAAAATTTTTGCAAAATTTACCCTAAAAACACCGAAATTTTGGCCAATGTTTCGGCGCGACTTTTTGGGGGTGGTTTGAAAAAATGGCTGGGGGCTAGCCCCCCCCCCCCGAACCTCGCCCAATTACACCTATGGGGTTATCCCCCCAAACCCACCAATTACACCTAGGGTGTATTGGCTCGGAGGGGGCATCGGCGTGGACGGGGTGTGGAGCACCCCCGAACTTTTTGGCCAAAAATTTAGGGTTTTCTGGTAATTTATTGGGAACCCCTGTCTTTGCTCAGCCACACCCACCTATGGGGAGGGGAAGGTCCGCTCAAATTTCTAAAAACCCTTTTCTCAATATTTTGCACGTTTTGGCCACAAATCTGTTAGGGGGGACGAACATAGGTGTATCCGGCTACAAGTTCGGCCAGATCCTCTCCCCCCTTGGTGGCGGAGGTGGGCAAACTATGGAAATTTGGTGGTCGACCCCCGAAATGTGATGGGGGTAGGTAACAGGTACTAGGTAATCATACATCCCCACTCCCTCCAAATTCGAATCTCAGGAAGACGAAAAAATGGCCTAAAAATTCAAAATTTTCTGTATTTGTACGTTATGTTTTTATCGTTTTAGGCGTTTTTTCACGGTTTTAAAGCGATTTTTTGGCTGCAAAAAGTGCTGGGGGGTGGTAAAGTGGGGGAGGCGTGGAGGGAAAGTCAAAAAAATCTGGGAGGGTTTAAATATGGTACGCAGAAACTTTTGGGGGGATGGATAGATCCCCCCCTTCGCCACGGGACCAGTACCGACCCCATCCAATACTGAACAACTGTTGTGGGGAAAATATTAAGTGTCACCCTAAAGCAAAATAACGATATTTACAAATAAAAATTTCATGATTTTCAAAGAAATGAGCGTGACCAAATAATATTTAGGCGTGATCAAATGAAAGCTCTTTAATGGCATTAAAAGTTTTGAAAATAATTAACATGGCGGTGCTAGAATGAAGTTAGCTCCAAGGTGTAGTTTTATGCAGATTTCTCAAAATTGGGCCGTGAGCAAACGACAGTTTCCTGTGGAACAAACGTGATCAAACGTGACCAAACGTTTAATCACAATTAATCATTTGTTCTCGAATTTGGCGCGGCCAAGTTAATGTAGGTATTTGAGGGAGGGCCGAGGACATTGCCTGGTGTGTTTAGGAGGGGGACCCCTCCCTCAAATGCGGGGGGGGGGGGGTTGGGTGGGTGGTGGGGGTGCCTGGTGTGTTTAGGAGGGGGACCCCTCTCCCCAAAATGGGGGGGGGGTCGCCAACCCTCCCCGCTAAAAAATTTTTGCTACCTCTCCCCCCACATTTCACGGAAAGAATTGGCGTTGGCGAAATTGACGTTGGCAAGTCAACCGTTTTCGAAATTGACAAAGTGACGAAAATGACAGATTTCACGAAAAAATAGCGGTTTTAGCAAATCTAGCTGCATTTGTGGACACTAAGCTGGATCATATTTTGCAACTCGTACGCGAAAATTGCCTTTGAAAATTGAAACTATTCCAACGATTCCAAAAAGTGCAAAAATGTCGGCGAAAAATACTGCGAGAGTTTATTTCGCGAACGAATTGGTTAATGAACTTAGTTGCAAAACATGCTCAAGCTTGGGTCCACTAATTTAGTAAAATTGCCATTTTTTCTTGTATATAATTTGGCCAACGGCCAAAGTTTTCAATTATTGTGAACTCTTGAGAGAAGCAGGGTTCATGCGACCTGGAAAAACCTGGAAATACCTGGAAAAACCTGGAATTGGGGTAAACACCTGGAAAAACCTGGAATTTGCTGATTGATTCCAAAATTTCACCAAATTTCTTATATTTGCCATTGAAATTAGAAAAATTACCCGAATTGTGATTTCGTTCAGCCCGGTTTGTCAGCTTTTCACTCATGGTTTGTACATAGTTTTCTACTTGGTATATATATATTGTATCGATGTTTTATAGCAATATATACGCCTTTCCTTAAACTATTTTATTTTAAATTTTATTTTCATAACACAGAAATCTGAAAGATTTTACCCTAATAGGCGAACATTACCAATAATTGCGATTACCGAAAATTATGCTGAAACTTTATCCAGGAGGTCCTGTTTTAAAAAATTTTCTAGTTTTGTGAGGCTCCTCACCCACCCAAAATTTCCGCTGGTTGCCCGATTTTTTGCATAAATTCTGCTTATAGCCAAATAACTATAGCCAAATAACTTATAGCTTATAACCCCACCACCTTTTTGGCATGGGGGGGAAACCCACCCGCCTCCTGGACCAAGGGTTGGAGCTATGAGCTCCAAAGCATAGCAGCAGAAAGCGCGACTCTTTCTTACCTGCGTGTGCGAAGATCAAGTCATTTGGTTCACTCCTGCTCATTTTATGACATTTTGAAAATGACACCTACTTTTTGGTCCAACCATGCGAAACCTATTTTTAGCCTTCATATTTCCAAAAGTTTTATTGAAAATTCCAATAGCTTTTCAGTTCAAATTTATATGACAATTTGGGTCTTATCTCGATTACCCCCCCACCACTCAAAACCCTTAATACTTGACCAAATGATCTAAAATTTGGTGTGGGTTTGTTTTCGACCACGCTGAGTTCAAATATCGCAAAATTTTTTGATTTTGCGAAATTCGATTTTTCGATTTCTAAGGGGGGTCTAAGGGAAACCGAAAAATTTTTTGTCATCGATTTTGCTGAAAAGTTGAAGGGGTTTTCCGGATCGTAGAACACGAATCTGAAGTCCGTCTTTCGATTCAGCTTTTCGTTAGCTCAGTATAAGCTTACATTTTAAGCTTAAATCTTTAGCTTATACTAAGCTAACAAAAAGCTGAATCGAAAAATGGACTTCAGATTCGTGTTCTACGACCCCGAAAACCCCCATATATACATGTTTTCAGCAAAATCGAAGACAAAAATTTTTCGGTTTCCCTTGGTCTCTCGGTCTACCCTTGGTTTCCCTTAGAAATCGAAAAAAATCGAATTTCGCGAAATCGAAAAAATTTGCGATATTTGAACTCAGCGTGGTCGAAAACATACAGTTGGGCCCATATAAAGGGTTACACGAAGCAAGCGCTACTTCATTTAACTTCCACTTGAGCCATTCAAGTTTATTGTCAAGACAAAGCTTCACTTCACTTCACTTCGCGAAGCATATCAATTCATGTAACCCTTTATTTGGGCCCAAAATTTTTCGGTTTCCCTTGGTCCCCCCTTAGAAATCGAAAAAAATCGAATTTCGCGAAATCGAAAAAATTTGCGATATTTGAACTCAGCGTGGTCGAAAACATACCCACACCTAATTTTAGCTCATTTGGTCAAGTTTTATGGGTTTTGAGTGGGGGGTAATCGAGATAAGACCCGACAATTTTGCGAAACTGTTGAAAATTTTCCGTAAGTTTTCGAAATATATATATTTGAAAAATTGAAAAATTCTAAAATTTTTTGAAGCGGTCTAGATTTATATTTTGTAGCTTGAAAATACTGTTTAACGCTTTAATCGTTAAAATTTGCCCTTTTCAGCGCTCCAGAAGCAGTTGAAAGCCATTGGGGTTATCGAAGAAAAGGAAAAAACACTTTAAAAGCCGAAAAAACTGGTTTTCCGCATTTTTTCCGGAACAAACCCGGCCCATATTTACCATTACTTTAATTATATATGTCGGGACAGAGGTATGTTGTCGAGCTTGGATCCAGTAGTGCATCGCTCGTTTTAATTTCCTGGTACCCCAAAAAATGCTCCAGATTTACACTAATTTGATCAAAATTTAATAATACAAAACCTGGAAAATTGCCGCTGAAAACCTTGAAAAACCTGGAAAAACCTGGAAATTGAAACTGAAAAGTCCGCATGAACCCTGGAGAAATTTCTAGACAATTTGTTCAGAAAAGTTTTGAAAAATTGCGAAAATTTTTGCAAAAATTTAGCATTTTTCCTCTTGTTTGTACCCAATTTTAGGGGGGGGGGGAGGGTGGTCTGAGCTCGGCTTGGGGGGGGAGTAGTCGAGGTCGGGTATGGGGGGGTAGGGAATCTGGCCTCTCCATGGGGGGATCTCACAGAGGGTAAACTCTTACTCTAGCCTGGTACACCTATGGTCATTCGGGACGTTTTGTCTCATATTATAGGGGTCGCCACCGCGACCCCTATGATAGCTGCTTACTAAGAAAACTTGAGAAAAAAAGCTGACATGACATTTATTCATTATAGGTTTTCTTCACAAAATGCCTACCACCAATGTTAAAGATAGACAATTCTTATACCGCTTAATGATAAGGTATGTAACGTGCATATATATATATATATATATATATATATATATATATATATATATATAAATATGCTTTCGCATAGATGTAACGTAGATTTCGGGTAGGGGGCTCCCCACCTTCTTTTTGGAGGGCCCTCAGAAGACCTCCTTTTCCAACCATAGGTGTAACGGAGATTTGGGGTGGGGGAGGCTCCCCCCAACATTTTCTGGGGGGGCCCCCCTCTGTCGACCCCCCCCGACCCCCCCAACCCTGCCCCAAAACAATTTTTCATTGTTTATGTCAAAAATCGCATTTTCAGCCGTTTCTAATGATGAAAAACGTCTAACCATAAAGTAATTTTAACATTAGACAGTGGTTTTAAACTCAAAAACTTGATTACCAACATGTTTCCAAGTCCAAAATATGGTCAATATTGAGTCATAAGATCCATAATACAGTTAAAAACGTGTATTTCTCACAATAATAAACAGTTTAAGCCAAAAATTTCGACATTTTTGAAAATTTTTTCAAAATTTACCCTAAAAATACCCAATTTTTGGCCATTTTTCGCGCCTTCGGCGCGACTACCCCCCCCCCCCGGACGTCCCCCCCAAAAAGTTTTGGGGGAGGGTTGAAAAAAGGATTGGGGGGCTACCCCCCACCCCCCCCCCACCTTACACCTATGTTTCCAAACCCTCCCTCCAAAAATCCCTTGAATCTGGAAACCAGATTTTTTGTGTTTCCGTTAATCATAGTTTCCCTGGAAATTTTGGTTGGGGGGGGGTAAACTTCGGAGATGTGATGGGGAGTTCCCCCCCCCAAAATTCGGACCTCAGAAAATTCAAAAATGGCCTAAAACGCAAAATTTTCTGTATTTTAACGCTTTTTTTGTCGAAACAAGGCTTGTTTTTGTCGTTTCAGGCGTTCTTACACCGTTTTAAACCAATTTTAAGCCAAAATTTGAAAAAATTTCAAAAAATAACCATTTTTAACAAAATTTAGCTAACTTTTTGGCCCCCAAAAAAAGTGCTGGGGGGGCTCGGGGGGGGGTAACCAAAAGTGGGGGGAGGGATAGTCCAAAAATCTGGGGGGATAAAGTTGGTCGAAAATTTAGGGGGGAGGGGGAGTACCTCCCCAACCCCCCCCCCTCTGGGGGAACTATGCCGTTAATTGATTAATTTACGTAATGCACGTGTATACGTATATATACATATAGCCATGGGGTGAAAAAACCCACCCCCTTTTGGGGGGAAAATCCACCCGCCTCCTGGTTCACGGGTTGGAGCTAGGAGCTCCAAAACATGCCAGCGGAAAGCGCGACTCTGTGTGCAAAGATCAAGTCATTTGGTTTACTCCTGCTCATTTTTTGACATTTTGAAAATGACACCTGCTTTACTTTTTGGTCCAACCTTCCAAAAAATTGCCAAAAGTTTGGACCGATGTAACTTTTGCCTGGATGGGGCTAGAAAAGTTTTGCAAATATCTGCAATGATGGCAACTCTTTGCACACAGCAAAAATTAGGCCGATCCGATGCACCGTTAGTCTGGCACATTGCAAAACGTGGCGGGGAAAAACCCACTTTGGGGGGAAAACCCACCCAAATTTTTTGAAAAATTTTTTACCAACTCAACAGGTAAACAATTAGTAAACAATTATAGTACGGTATTATCGAGGACGCTGTGTCACCCTATGCTGTCAGATTTGGGCAATTTTGAACACCTGGGTTTAGGTAGCTAGAGGCAAAAACTCTAAAAGTGAAATTTCGCTCCTGGAGGACCCATAACAGGTCTAATATAGAGGTAATAGAGGTACAACATAGAGGTCTAATAGTGACTTTTAATAGCCAATTGTACGTCAAAAACCATTCTCTACACGTTAGAATAATAAGTTTTATCAAATTGCAGCGTTTTTAGCATTTTTCAAAAATTGCCCTATGTTTATGTCTTAAACTTTATGAAACCTCTCCATTTGATGCTGCATTTTCAATGGCACATGATATCTCAAAAAAGCTACCTAGGTCGGATTTTTTATTCATACTAACTAAAAAACAGTTGAATTTTTCACAGAAAGTGTCAGAATCGCGCTACGACAATTTTTAAGACCTGCGAGGGATGGGTTTATTTTCCCCCATTTGGGTTTTCCCCCATTGGGTTTCCCCCGCTACTTTTTGCATTATACCGGCCAAACCGTATATACTACCTAGAGAAGTGCAAATGGGCTTAAAAGAAAGTTCTAAGTACGCCAAGTACGGTGGTACATAAAGTTCTCAGCTAGCCCTTATAACAGAAAAGTTCAGCCAAAATCCGAAAAAGTGGGTTCCCCCCCATGGCTATACATAGATGTACCTGGGTGGGTTGAACCTCTCCCCCCAAATGAAAAACTGCCGACCCCACCCTCGAAATTTTGGAGGCAGGCCCCACCCCCAAATGGCCAAATCCCAGACCCCACCTTCCCAAATTTGCCAGACCCCACCCTCAAAATTTTGCTTCAAAATTAGTAAAATTTCGAAATTTTTAGGAAAAAATCAAGATTTTTGCAAAAAATCCAAGATATCTCGAACAAATGAGCAAAAATGAAGAAATATATTGTTGATTTTTAGTTGGAAATAACGCATTTTTAGCAAATTTGCGAATTTTTTCTGAATTTTTGACCAAAAAATTTTTTACCCCCCCCCCAAATTCGATTTTTCCTGACCCCGCCCAACCTCAAAACGGCTGACCCCACCCTAATTTCGGCTGCCCTCTCCCCAACGTTTTCTCAAGGTACACCTTATACGTACGTACACATAAAAAATATTTAATTGTGACTTACGTATTTGATTTAATTTAATGCGGATAAAAGTGTGGACTTGTTCTTAACATTTCGAATTTTGAAATGTTCCTATGTTTACTAGTTGTAGCTAGTTACGTATATATACGTATATATATTGATTTTTTAACAATATCTATATACTATTTACAATTCTTTGTTATGTACATGGTAAATAAAATTTGCGTATGTGCCTGTTTATATAATATTGCATATATATATATATATATATATATATATATATATATATATATATATATATATATATATATATATATATATATATATACACTTTTAGCCAACTGTTTTATGATGGCTATCAGCAAATGGCTGTCAGTCTGACTCAAGCGGTCAACGCATTCCCTTCCTGTCCTCCTTCTGATCGCCTATATCATTTGGTAACATTGGGAATGAAAGTCGATGGAGGTATACAGGATGTATAGTTGGTATATACTTTTAGTCCAGATACTGTACGATTTGTGATAAATATATATCCAGATGTCCGTTTTGATCAATTTCAGTCACATACATATGTGCTATCGCACCTTTACTTCCTAGCTATATATATAGTCTATATCGCTACGCTCGCTATAGCGATATAGACCAATGTGGATTGTAGTCATATAGGTATTTTAGTCTGTTATAGAGCGTGCTTTTACAATATTTCCTTGGAGGCTTTAGAATAGAGCGCGCTGCAACACGTCTAGCCTAAGCCATTTTTCAGCTTAAGCACATCGATTTAAAAAGTTGATAAAAAGTTGAACTAATCGCTACGTAGCGATGTAGACTAGTCTGGAGGTTATTGGTAGAAATATATAGCATGCTTAACAAAAAATCACCCGAAATTTTAACAAAAAAATCACCCAACCCTGACTCACAGGAAAGTCGCAGAGGCCCAATTTTTGCATGGTGATAGCCACACATCTCGACATTACAGCCTGTCAGTTTGAGCCCCTAGACCCTCTCCATGCGTTCAGGGCAGACCTTTAAGTGTGAGGGTATTCAAAAGTGACCTCAAAACGTTCTTGACCGAAGTTCGAATTTCGGCTGCTATTTACTAAGGGAAAATTAGGCACTCAGAATTACTAAGAAAACTACTACTACTACGCACATTACTAAGAAAACTTAGGCACTCAAACTTTTCTTGCTTTTCTTGCGGTTTCCGGGGGCACAAACGAAGATTTTGCCGTGCTAGCCCATCCGATCAGATTCCTCCCATTCCTGCTCCGACTCCGTTGCTAAGCCTTCTGGATAATAACTTTAATGGTAATTCTATGAACTCTTTTCGCACATATAGTGATGTTGTAAATTGTGGCCGTTCAAATGTCGCGAGACACAGGCCGTCGGGTTTTCTTTAGGCCATGATAGGAAGGCCTTTGGTATAAAGGAATCGGTTACACGTAAGCGTTCTTTTTCAGCTGTTTTACTGAATTCTCGTAGTATTGTTAACAAAACTGAAGATTTTAAGGCAGAAATAGTTGATGCTCTATCTCCGGATCTGGTTTTACTTACTGAAACATGGTTAACTCCGGATGACCCAAATTCTCTTCTTTCCTGTAACAACCAGTATCATGTTTTCAGAGCAGACAGGACCGGCAGAAGGGGCGGGGGGGTTCTATTATGGTTTCCACTATGCTGAAGTGCTGTCAAGTGAATGTGCCTGTTCACAATGATGCTGATGTAGTTTGTATAAAAATTAAGTGTTGTGATTTAGATATGCTCGTATGCAATGTATACAGGCCTTCGGTTTCTCTTAGCCACCTCGTGGAATACTTTGACTTGCTATTAGAATTTTTAAATGATCAGAACCTTCCTGTTATTTTTGCGGGTGACTTCAATTTACCTGGTATTGACTGGCCTAACAGTACAGCTTCCGCGGTGCATAAACAAGATGAATTCTTAGATCTTTTCACTTCTTTTGATCTTGTTCACATTACTACCCAAGGTGCTGGATTTATATTTGCGAACACACCCTCCCTCATTTCAGAAACAAAATGTATGCCCCCATTAGGGAACAGTGATCACAACGTTGTTACTTTTTCTATTAATGCTGCATGCTTGAATTCTGTACCAAAAAATTTACCTACAAAGGTCTGGGCTAATTCTGATAACGCTGCTTTGTATGGGTGCTTGCAGGCTATGAACTGGGGTTTGCTGTTTCAAGACAAATCTGTTAACGAAATGTGGACAATTTTTAAGGATATTTGCTTGAACCTCATTGATATCTTTGTACCGACGAAACTAACGGGCAAGCGGAAACACCCTCGAAGGTACTCTAATAATACCAAGAGAATGTTGGCCAATAAGAAAAAAGCGTTTCGAAAGATGAAAAAGAGTCCTTCTTCTGATAACAAGAAAGCGTATAAACAAGTTGCTAAATTTTGTTCTGAATCTGTAAAAAAAGATAACCTGAAATATGAGGCCAAATTTTTGTCAAATCGAAACTCTAAAGCATTTTACTCCTATGTTAAAAAATCTTTGTCTCCTCATAGTAGTTTGTCTCTGCTAGTTGATGGTGACCGCCAGGTGTCTGGGGATTTTGATATGTCGAATGTGTTTGCTAACCAGTTTTCTTCTGTTTATGTTACTGATGATAATAATCTGCCTACGGTTCCGGAATATGTTGTCGATGAGGATATAGCCCATTCACTCTCTAGCTTTAGAATCACTCGAAAACATGTAGAAAATGCCATTTCGAAACTGAAGCCAAATTCTAGCCCTGGGCCTGATGCCCTCCCAGCTGTTTTCTTTAAAAGGTTTAGCATACTTCTGTCTGTTCCTCTCCAATTAATTTTTCATGAATCCTTTGTAACAGGAATAGTGCCTTGTGACTGGAAGCAAGCTATAGTTGTTCCCATATATAAAGGCAAGGGTTCTAAGGCGGGAGCGGTTAACTACAGGCCAGTTAGTTTGACATGTATTTGCTGTAAATTGATGGAACGAATACTGAAGGATGAACTTTTTGATTACTTTACTAAATCCGGTTTTATATCTTGTCACCAGCACGGTTTTGTCTCTGGTAGGTCAACTCAAACACAACTTTTGAACTGTGTAAAGGATTGGGTCACATTTATAGACAAAAACATTCCGGTAGATGTAGTTTATATCGATATTAGTAAACCCTTTGACACGGTCAGTCATTTGAAGCTGCTCTACAAATTGAAACGCTATAAAGTTCCTGATATATATTGTAAATGGATAGAAAATTTTCTAAACGATCGCTATCAGGTGGTTCGGGTGAACGGGGTGTATTCAACACGGTGTCGGGTTCTGAGTGGGGTGGTGTTAGGTCCACTTTTGTTCTTGGTGTATATTAATGATGTCGTTAGTAGAGTTGAACAAAGCTATGTAAAAATATATGCGGATGATACAAAAATATATTATACATGTGGTAATGATGTTGACCGTAGTGTACTCTTACATGATATCGAAAACGTTTTTGGGTGGGCGAACGAGAACCAATTGAAAATTGCTTTGGAAAAGTGTGTTTTAATGCATTTCGGTGGAAACAACAGAGAATTCGATTATACTGTGAGCAATGTTCAGATTCCAGTTGTAAACTCTATGAAAGATCTAGGAATAGTTGTAGATGATAAATTAAAGTTTTCCCAACACTGCTCATCAATCAGTGTTAAAGCTTTGACTCGTATGAACATTATTTTTAAGTCATTTCGATCACGAGACCGGGATTTTTTGTGTGCGATGTACACTACTTATATCCGACCTATTTTGGAGTATAATTCGCCGGTATGGTCTCCGTATTTAAAAAAAGATATTGAGAGAGTAGAAAACGTTCAAAGGCGGTTTTCAAAGCGGATTCCGGGTTTGCGCAATAAAACGTATTCTGAGCGTTTGGCAATTTTGGGATTAGAAAGTTTGGAATTGTGTAGGATCAAAGCAGATCTCAATCAGTGCTTTCGCATAGTGAAAAATCTCGACAACATAGATTTTTCTGACTATTTTGCCTACCGTCAGGATGTGGGATTAAGGGGCCATAATTTAATGTTAGATTCTGTACACTGCCGAAGAAATGAGAAACTAAATTTTTTCAGTAGCAGAGTAGTTAAATTGTGGAATAACCTCCCCCTTGAAGTTGTCAAGGTTGATTCACTTGAGGCTTTTAAATCTAAACTGCAGGATATAGATTTGTCGATTTATACAAAGATCTTTTAGCATTTCTGTGGCTATTTATATACTGCACATGTTTATACAATTTTCACGTAGTTTGTAGATGTAGATATTAGTCTGAAATAGGTTTTATCTGATTGTTTTATATTGTTGTATGTACGGATGCATGTAAGTAGCTGTGTATACAGTTCTTTGTATTCCTTTTCAGTAAATGTTTTACTGCGTGACCATAATCTTTACTGAATAAACCAATTGTTTGTTTGTTTGTTAAAACCCCCGCAACCCACCCAGAGAGTGGGCACGAGACCTGGCCTGTGGGTGCCCTACAGACGCAGAAGCCGCGGCCCCGGCCCCACCATAAAAAGGAAAAAGAGCTGGTGGAAATGGAAAAAAACCAGCGCAGAAGCTGCGCAAAATCCTGCGCAGATCCTGCGCAGATTTCATGCGCAAATTGTAGAGCACATCGAGTTTAGTATGTCTGTGAAGTTTCAGCCCCGTATCACTTACCGTTATGACGGCGATGTTTTTTTTTCCGGTTTCTCCTATTTGATGGTTGTATTGTACATAATGTTCGCCGCTTTCACGTGATCTGCAGCGGTGGGCCAACCTAAAGGGCTATGGGGTCTAGTAGTACCCTCTAAAGAATTTAAGAATCACAACTTTTTTTGCGCCGCAGCTGCGCCACAGCGCCGCAGTGGCGCCGCAAAGTCGGCTCATAGCGAAAAGTGACCATTTTTGTGGTCGTCGCTCAGGTCGAACGTTACGAGCTGGAGCTAATTTCTTTTTATATTCAGAAATTACATATATTGAACTAACTAACGGTCCAGGTTGCGTTTCTCTATTACTTCCCTAGCGACCACAGTGGCCCGTCAAAGATGGCGAAAATTCGAAAAATGAAAAATCGAAATTTCTCGCTATCTATTTAACTTTGAACGCTCAAATCTTCCATGCAATGGTTTTCTATCACGGGGAATCGATTCCCGCAGTCAGTTTTACCGTCAGACCCACCCATCTTGCTGGGCTGGTTCCACTTTGCCGTCGGGAGGGTCAAGTCGGAAACCGCTTCCTGGAGGTCCATAGTAGGCTTTACCTGGCCTCTCAAAACTTTGTCTATAGGGGTTTTCTGGTGCGCCCAGCTCATTCCCGGTGTCCTTTTTGCCGTAGGACTCATCCATCTTGCTGTGCTGGTTCCACTTTGCCGTCTGGAGGGTCATGTCGGAAACCGCTTCCTGGAGGTCCATAGTAGGCTCTACCTGGCCTCTCAAAACTTTGTCTATAGGGGTTTTCTGGTGTGCCCAGCTCATTCCCGGTATCCGTTTTGCCGTCCGACGTACCTATTTTGCTGGGCTGGTTCCACTTTGCCGTTTGAAGGGTCAGTCGGGTGGGGGGTCAAGTGGTCGAAAATGAAAGTTTTCCCCCACATCGAAACCTGGAAACCGGCCTTTCCAGAAGACAGAGGTGCACCTTATCCCAGCTGCGGGCGGCTGGGCACTCCCCCTTGCTCCGTGCGTACTCCCCCTTCCTCCGAATAGGTGCTACCAATTCCCCTACTTGTGAACGTTGTCAGGAGGAAGACGACGACCTAGACCATCTGCTAATTCGCTGCCCGGCCCTTACCACCTGTCGCTTGCAAATCCTAGGGCCGTCCCCCTCAATCAAGGTCCTTTGGGATGCTCCCCGGTTGGTGGTGTCCTTCTTGGAGAGGGCAGGCCTTCTATAGACCTGCCAATCATATGCTCAGCGACGATTGCCTGCACGAAGAGAGAGAAATGAAAGTTTTCAAAAGTGGTCAAATTTGGTACCAAATGAAAGCCCTAAGCGAGCTGAGCAACTTTTGTCATAGAACTGCATGCTCACAGTGGCTGTAGAGTGCTGTGGTGGGGTGGGGTGGGGACTTAGGCGATTTTCGGTCAAAAATGAAAGTTTTCAAAAGTGGTCAAATTTGGTACCAAATGAAAGCCCTAAGCGAGCTGAGCAACTTTTGTCATAGAACTGCATGCTCAAAGTGGCTGTAGAGTGCTGTGGTGGGGTGAGCTGGGGACTTAGGCTATTTTGGGTCAAAAATAAAATTTTTCAAAAGTGGTCAAATTTGGTATCAAATGAAAGCTCTAAGTGAGCTGAGCAACTTTTGTCATAGAACTGCGTACCCAAAGTGGCTGTAGAGTGTTGTGGTGGGGTGGGGTGGGGACTTAGGCGATTTTCGGTCAAAAATGAAATTTTTCAAAAGTGGTCAAATTTGGTACCAAATGAAAGCCCTAAGCGAGCTGAGCGACTTTTGTCATAGAACTGCATGCTCAAAGTGGCTGTGGAGTGCTGTGGTGGGGTGGGGTGGGGACTTAGGCGATTTTGGGTCAAAAATGAAAGTTTTCAAAAGTGGTCAAATTTGGTACCAAATGAAAGCCCTAAGTGAGCTGAGCAACTTTTGACATGGGACCATCCACCAATATTTGCTGTGCCAAATAACGTCACGTGCCCATGAAACTTTTGTCTTTACTTCTTCAACCGGAATTTAAAGGATATATACGTATACCTATTTATATTTATTATATATTTAAAGGATATTTAAAGGATATATATATATACGATACAGCCAACACACACATATTATCCTCTTTTGTGCGGAGCATTTTTGTTACTTGTATAGAAGTTCCCAGTCGGACCTCTGAGCCGTCCTGGGGTGGGTGATTTTTTGTTAAAATTTTATCAAATAAAAAATATTTTTATGTTTTGTTACTGAAGTCAGAACAGCAGCTAGAGCAAAATTAACGTCAAATTCGAGCTCAGCAACCTCGAAAACCCTTATAGCCGTGGTTTTTGAGGTTGCCTGACACTTCTGGGAGTCCAACCTGGTAATCAGCTGGGCCTGAACCGTCCGACGGTAAACGTGATCCCAGAAGTCAGTATTAGGCCATAGTTACCTAAAAACTAATGCCAGATTTGAATTCAGCGCCCTGGAAAACCTCCTATGACATGTTTATAGCCACTTCGGACTGTTCAGTTGGTACCTGGAGAGTCCGGACGGGTCCGGCAGGGGTCACGTGACCGTGGGTCATACCCCACCAACATACGAAGTTTTGATTTTCTCTGCCAAAATGCCTGGAAATAGGTTATAATCACTCACAAACACGAAAAAACAACGTTTTAGCCTTTAAAACGGCACTTTAGAGCCACAAGACTTCATACTGGACGCTGTCGGGGGCCATCAGTGACCACTAAGACTTCGGCGGGGTCAGTTGCCTTAGTTGGAGCATTAGGTTAGCGGTTTGGGGTTCTAAATACGTTATTTAGTGCGCTCTATCCAAAACTGATGAGAAAAAGTTGGTAGCTACTCTCTGGGATCCGATCCGCCACTGAGTTTTTTTGTTAACGGGTGATTTTTTGTTAAACCTTTAACAAAAAAAATCACACATTCGTCTACTACTACTTACTGGTAGGTTGTAGAGCAACGAAACTGGGGTGGTTTTAAAGCTTAGCCCAAGACCTATCGATGGGTCCTCAAAGTAATGGATTTGGTTTAGTTTTGCGAAAGTTCCAGCCAAAAAACCGAATTTTTATTTTTTGTTAAGCTTTTTTTGTTTTTGTTGTTTAAAAAAATATGTTTCGTTACTGAAGTCAGAACAGCAGCTAGAGCAAAACTAACGTCAAAATTGAGCTCAGCGACCTCGAAAACCCTTATATACGTTGTTTTTGAGGTTGCCTGACACTTCTGGGAGTCCAACCTGGTAACCAGCCGGGCTTGGACTAAAAACTAATGCCAGATTTGAATTCAGCGCCCTGGAAAACCCCTGGGACATGTTTATAGCCACTTTGGACTGTCCAGTTGGTACCTGGAGGGTCCGGACGGGTCCGGCAGGGGTCACGTGACCGTGGGTCATACCCCAGCTCCAGCAACATGCGACGTTCTGAGTTTCTCTGCCAAAATGCCTAGAAATAGGTTATAATCACTCACAAACACGAAAAACAACGTTTTAGCCTTTAAAACGGCACTTTAGAGCCACCAGACTTCATACTGGACGCTGTCGGGGGCCATCAGTGACCACTAAGACTTCGGTGGGGTCAGTTGCCTAAGTTGGAGCACTAGGTTAGCGGTTTGGGGTTCTAAATACGTTATTTAGTGCGCTCTATCCAAAACTGATGAGAAAAAGTTGCTAGCTGCTCTCTGGGATCCGATCCGCCACTGATTTTTTTGTTAACGGGTGATTTTTTTGTTGACGTCTACTGCTACTTACTGGTAGGTCGTAGAGCAACGAAACTGGGGTGGTTTTAAAGCTTAGCCCAAGACCTATCAATGGGTCTTCAAAATAATCGATTTGGTTTAGTTTTGCGAAAGTTTCAACCAAAAAACCTAATTTTGATTTTTTTTGTTAAGCTTGCTATAGACCCATTTATGAATACATATCTATCTATCTACCTCATCGTGGCACCTGCCGGGGCCGGGGTCTGAAAATTGGGGGTCCATATCGAAAATTTTCTTAAAAACTCAAATTTTGCAATTATATATACGTACAGTACGCGCAACGTGATCACGCAAAGTGATTTGATTTCAGTGACATTGTCATTACAAGTCTGTGTGGTAAACTTGCCATATGTAAACAAAACGTGTAATCCAAATGTCAGTGCCAGCCATAAAATTTGTAATATAAGTGAAACTGCAATTTATTTTGGCGCGCACTGTACAAATGTTGTTAACGTTGTTTTCATTAAAATCGGTGGGAAAACAAACGATTTGTAATACTTTAATACTGTAATACTACGAAATTTCAAAATTTTGGTTATTAAATGTCGAAAATCTAAAACATTTTGCTAATTTTTGACCCCGGTCGGGACCGGGGCCTGACCACCGGGGTCAGGGCCTGACTACCGGGGCCTGGGGCCGGTGCATCCCTATATATATATATATATTTATGCATGTTAGCACTGAAAATTTCGAATTGTAGCAGATTGCTTTGGATTAATCCGGGTGTTGGAAAAATGGGAGTGTATCTGGATGTACTAGTGTTTAAATATATTCAGTGTCAATCACGCACCAAAAATGTGTAGAAAGCAATATTTCGGCAACGTGGGCAACCGGTGGCCGATGGTCACCGAAAAGCTGGTTCTGGCTTTTTGTTAAAAAGCCTAAGTCGCCTGGATTCTGTGGATAGGTGACCCCCATCATTGGGAGTTCCTCTCCAGGGCTGAAGGTGTTGATTACGCGATTAACTGCTGCAGTTTTGTGCGTTTTTTCCATTTAATAATATGTACGTATACGTATATTCATTATTGCATCTAGTACATGTTATGATAATCACTTTTAACCTATATACAACTTAGACTGTGTTGAAAGATACTGTCTGCTACAATTATTGGAAGATGTTGACTACTGAGTGTTGCTGTTTGTCACTGAGCTGTGCACACTTACAACTTTATATAAAGACTATAATGCATCGACAAGGCTTGTTTTTAGATATCCGCCAGAAAGAAAGATCTGACATCATTGTTCCTGCTCAAAGTCTAGATTTGGAAAATGATGCTGATGGTTAGTTTCGTCTTCTATTTTTGTTGGCCAAGCCGACTCCCAACCTTCCTATTTTGATCTTTATCGAAGCATTAAAGAACGTGATGTCACTGGCGGGTCCAGTGTTTGGTAACATGCCTAACGGTTCCCCAGGAAAAAGTTTCTCCGTCTAAGGGTCCGGGGGCTGAGCCACCAGCAGTTGATGAAAATTTTTGTCTTTCCAATAAAATCGTTCTTCCGATGTTTAATTCTTTTCATTTTGAAAGGGAAAGAAAATTTTATACATATTACACATTTTTAGGCAAAAATATTATGTTTTCTGCGAATTTGTTGTGATCTTTGTTCATGGGGGACCTAGATGTCAACCTCCGTGAGATACACGGATGCTTAAATTATGTTACCATTGGTTGTTTGCCTCTTCCTCATTCTTGCCTATTCCGGCTTTTCTAAATGATGTGCTGCTGGTTAGCGAACTAGGACTATCTTTTTCCTATGCAATAATTTCTGGGGGGAAGTCGGGGGTGGGGTTCCGCCAGGTCTGGGATGCACGGATTTCGAGGGGGGGGGGGTGGAATTTTTTTCGAAAATTGCTTAAAAATAGTTTTTTGCTGCTGAGCCTAACGATTTATATATAACCCAAATTCAATCTTAAAATAGCCAAAACGCCTAAAAATCCGACGAAGCCGGAAAATGTTTTCTAATGATATACACCCTCAAAACCATATTCTTCCGGGCACTTTAGAGTTCTGGGGGGGACGACCCAAGCCCCACCCCACACCCCTCCTTGTAGGAAAAAACAGCATGATGACGTGTGCTGTTGGCTGATATGCCTGATATGGCCTTCTAGGCTGACGAGCCCAGAATATACAACAACACCTTTGTTCGTTTAGCTGTAAACACTCATTTGTTCGTTTAACTGCAAACTAACACTCATTTTTGTCGCGGTTTTAGTGCAAATCACTTCGCCTGAACCGGCGACGTATGAAACTTTGTATGTTACCGCTCATAAAGGAATTTGTCGTGCTGTTGCATTCTCACCTGATGGTAGCGTTTTTGCTTGTACTGTTATCGTATATACTTACATGTTTCCTTAAGCTCAGAATTTTTACCTACGTGTTATGTTTGTAAACGAAATGTAGTGCTTTTGTGTTAGTTTTGAGTTGTCCAATGCTGAGAACGAAGTCATGCAGTGCAGGCATAACTACGTAAGCTTAGCTAATGTTAGGATTTTTATTTCTTCCTAGGAGGTCTGATTGCTACTGGGTCTCAGGACGCCAGCATTAAAATTATGGACGTTGATCGAATTATCCAGCGCAGTGGATTAACACCCGAACAGCTGGCCAATGAACAGCAGGCTTTGGAAGTTCATCCCGTCATTCGAACCCTTTATGACCACATTGATGTGAGCTTTGCAAACACTTCTGTGTTTGCTCACTTTTTGGTTAAATTATACACCTCATCACTGACAATTACTAAACCATCTTTCTACGCAGTTTTTTCCTCGTCTTAAGTAAAATGTAGTTTTGTTGTGGTGGAAGTACGTTATACACATAACCCATTTTTACAGCCTTTTGCACCTTCAGTTCAATTTTATTCAGTGTATGTTTTTTCCAACGCATAAGTTCACAAACTGACGTTATAATAATTGCAGTATCCTGTAAATCAGTTTTATGAAACCCATCACTTAATGCCTGCAAGTATGCACGAAAGTGGGTAAAACATAAGTTTGCGCGCGCTTGGCTGCGCGATTGTAAGGATGTGATTGAGCAGCATAATTCTGGTCTTCGCTTGCTGGCGAATCATTATAGTGGCTGCAGGAGGAGGACATCTAAGCCGACTGAAAAAAGTAGAATTACATAGTAATACGAAAAACAATGAATTATTGTAATGTGTTGGGATTTACCAGAGCAAACCAGCAGCAACACCAGCCATGATTCAGGCCCGGGTGAAGTACCTGGGAGAGACGACCCCCTCACTCAATATTCTTTGCGATAACCCTGTGGGTGTGGTGGCATTGGCGCGGGCCACTCTCTGAGCGGCTACGATGCTTCTGCCGACCTCAACAACAACAGCAACACCAGCAGATGGATGAATATTTTTCTATTTTCAGGAGATTCGAACTTTGGCGTTTCATCCTCGTGAACAGATTTTAGCATCTGGTGGTGTGGATTGTACCCTGAAATTCTTTGACTTCTCAAAATCTTCTGTGAAAAGAGCTTTTAAGACAATTCAGGTAAAAAACTGTGGAAACGTTTAACTGAATTGTTGCCGAGTCTGACCCCTTTATTGCCTCCAGGCAGAGTGGCCGTGAACAGACAGACAGACAGCTGAATTGTTAGAACACAGTTTGAAACTATCCTAAGCCTGAATAAATGAATGATTTCATACGTTTGTATCAAGACTGTAAGACGGTATCAGTGATGCTGAAGACCTATCGGTTGCATCAAGGCGTTGTTTTGACCAATTTATTTTTAATTGAGCTGCAATTTACAATTCGAAATTATAAGTCAAAGCTTAGCTAAGTCCTTTGTTTGTAATTAAATTTATATGTATATGTATTTACATGTATAAAATTGTGCCGGTGCGAATCTTCCCCACGGGGGAGATTTGCTACACTGGTGCAATTCTAAACCCGGGGCAGGATTTGCACGTGGCATCGACAATTTCAGGCCACTTGGCCTCAATGACCTAAAAACCTTGATTCCAGGGTGACCTCTGCTCTTTTGGTGCATTTTATTACTTTTTTGTGCTATAATTTTGAAATTAAATCTCATTTCTGCTTTAAGGTCTTTATTTTAGGAAGTAGACTGTATCCGTGCTATTTCATTTCATCCAAGTGGAGATTACATATTAGTTGGTCTCCAGCATCCAACCTGTGAGTTCTGAAATAATTCGGTGTAGGGGCACATTTTTTCCAGTCATCTTCGCTTATTCTAGTGGGGTAAAGCCAAGGTGACTCCTGGAGAGAACTCCAACCTACGGAAGGTTATAGGACGCCGTTGCTTATCTCCGGATTCTTGCCCAAGGCTATGCATTCTATGGGGGGCATAAACGATCCCCCCAATTTCGCGCCCCCTCCCCAAAGCAGAGGGTGCCGCTTTTGGCACCTAATTTTTCTCCTGAAATATTCGCTCAGAATGCCAAATTTTCAAAAATTTTCCGGCTTCCCTGAGGTTTTGCTCATTTTTCACCTTTTTGATGACCTCTAAATCGGCCTAGTTTTGCGATAAAAATCTACATGCTTGCGTGAAAAATAGCTCTATTTTTAGTATGTTTTTAGAAAAATTTTCGCCCCCCCCCCAAATATTCCTTGATCCTCGGACTTCTGCCCCCCAAAGAAGCCTCCATTACTATGCTTGTTTTCTTTGTTTCTGTTTGCCAATTACTTACTAAATATATATCCTCGTCGATACTGTCTAGATTTTCTTAAAATGAACTTTATACATTTTGTTCCTCAGACGTATAATATTTTTGCTTGTTTTGTACAACAAGTTGGACTTTGTTTTGTCTTGTTTGTTATGTTTAGTAAGATTGTATGATGTTTGCACATGCCAGTGCTTTGTCTCTGCGGTCCCCAGCGATCAACATCGTGGACCACTGACTGATGTGAGCTTTAACCTAAATATATCTGGATTAAATTATTGTAGATTATAATACTGTTCAAATTATTTGGTTTGGTTGGTTGACATTTTGATACTTTGATTAGTAAACAACTGAAATTATTAGAATAAAATTGATTTTAATTAAATAATGCTGGTGATTCTATTTTAACTTTGAAATGATAGGCCCTGTTTTCTGTTGAGAGTAAATTTTTCTAAAACCGTTACACTTATACATAGAGTAGATACCAGTGGCGCACTTTGCCAACTTTCAATCTCCTTGCTGAAGGTAAAACCAGGCTCAGGCAAGGGTGATCGCTGTCGTGTTATTTAGCATAGTTTGTCTGTGACTTGTTTTAGGTTCACTATTCAGAAAATGCTAGACTGTTTGTCACATGTTCTAAGGACGGTGACATTAAGCTGTGGGATGGGGTATCCAATCGATGCATCAATACATTTGCTAGAGCTCATGATGGCAATGAAGTTTGTTCAGCAGTGTTCACTAAAAATTCCAAGGTATCTGTTTCTTATTCTGTTTTATAGTATATACCTACAGTAATTTTCAATATTTGGAAAACTTAATCAACTCTGAGCTTATTGTAGTGGAATCCGCCATAAACTCCCGTTCTCTCAAAAATAGCCCCCAAATCCTCAAACATATGGTGACAAATTTTGCCCTGAAATGACTCGCGCAGAAGCTAAAACTACACATTTTTGCGATGACATTTAGCTTATACAAACAATGTAAACTGGAAATATTCGCCCAATTTTTAGCAACGGTTTGGAGCAGGTTTTGCCTCTCTTCCCGATTCTTCAGCCATAGATCAATTGGGATGCCGCCAAGAAGAAGCCCCCAATAAAAAACTTCATCAACAGGAGTCCACCAACGATGCATATGTGTTCAAAAATAGGGTTTGCGTCAGTAGGCTTGCGCAGGGAGCTGTCAGCGATTAGCGTGGTCTACTATTTAACCTGAAGCTGCTCGCACCCATCTTCGAGTTGTAACTCGATCTAAATTCTGTTTAGCTGCGTCGTGTTCTTGCTGGATTAGCGGTTTGGCCAGGCACATTGGAACCCTTGCGTCAAATTGATATTATGCACTCAGAAATCCTAGATGCTGTTAACTTTTGCATAATATCTTTACAACAGTTGCATAGCTATCTACATTTCTCATGTTGTTCTCCCAAGCTGGGGTGGTACTGAAAAGATTGACAATTTTCTTAGCAATATTCTTACATATTTTTAGTACATTCTGTCCAGTGGAAAGGACTCCTTAGTGAAATTGTGGGAAATAGCAGCCAACCGTTGTCTTATTGCCTACACCGGAGCTGGCGCCACCGGGGCGCAGGAGCATCGACAGCAGGCCGCCTTCAATCATACGGAAGATTATGGTATGCTTCCTGTGTAAAGTGCTACGATTTCATAATAAATTAGCCGTGAAATGATTCTGTCTCTGTTTCGGCGCTGCCTAGTTTTATATTCAAAGGGTCAACGGTACGTGAATATCCAGTTGATATCTGTCTGTATGCTCATCTTTTGGATTTTGATGTTGGATGCCTCCTCTGTATCCTTCGCTATTAAGCAGATTCAAGGTTATTTTAGAAGCTTCTTTACAAGCTTCGTTAAGATTTGAATTGATGGACAGTGCAATACCAAGAACACAGATCGGCTGGTTAGATCGGCTGTTTGTGCAGTGCATCACTTACTGAAAAATGTTATTTTGAACATTGTATACTCTTTTGCTTATCCTGTTTATCCCACTCCCGCATCCGTTTCCTTATATTTTTACTCTAGACTATTAACTTATTTTGATTTTTGTACTGTCACTTTGTGTTACAGTAACGTTCCCTGATGAAAAGTCTGGTAGTCTTTGCTCCTGGGATGCTAGAAACGCTGACAGAAAGCGTCTGCTTGCTTTGGGTAAGTTTTATCGTGTTAAATGGGGGGCTGGGTTTATTTTAGGCAAAAATAAGGGGGGACGTTCCCCCCCCACTAGTGGGGGGAGAGGTCGAAAAGAGGGGGGGAAATAAAAATAAGCCAAAAATGCTGTATAAATAGCCTGTTTTTCACATACACTGCTATAACTATGCCTCAAAAGTGCTCAAAAAATCAAGTTTTAGCACCAAAAAAGGCATTGTTTTCGAAAATTTCCGGCGAAGCCGGAAAATATTTGAAAATTTCGAAACCTAAAAATTTGGCAATTTTTGGGCACCTTAGGGTGGGGCCATTGGGAAGGAGGTGCTCGAGTGGGGGGGGGGGGGCCCAAAAAGGGGGGGGAGCCCCCCGGAAACTTTCTGTGATTTGCCTTCCAGAGTCAGGTGGAGACAGAACGACAGCGAAATTGGGGTCGACTAACATGGCAAATTAATACTGTTGGGTTGGCTAATATTTCAGTGCTAAAATAACTCCGACACAGCCACGCAGTCGTTCGCCATGAACCACCGCCTTCAATCATTTTGAACTGAGGTTTTTTCAGCTAATTGTGTCATCAAAATTTATCTTGCTCTAACCTGCAAATACCACATTTCAGACACATAGTTCTATTAGAAACGTTGTTCAGCTCATCATTAGGCATCGAATGATACCCAATTTGTCTATATTTTGGAAAGTTCAAAAATTAACTTTTGTGACCTATTAACCTTTGTGACGATCAAAGGAGCCGACATGACAGAAAAGTTCTCCCTTGAAGCATTTGCCTTTAATACCATAATGGCCGGAAGGTATTGAGAGTTTTATGTGCCAATTTTGGTGACTTTCGACTGGGTAACGAGTGAAAAGATTATTATTACGACGATTATTAATTATTATTAGACGATTATTAAAAGAACGTGAAAATGTGCAAAATGATGATTTTTGGCAAAATTAGCACAGTTTGTGGCAAGTTTTGGAGAGCACTACACATGATAAAAAATTTGCAACTACTGTCATAAGAATTCTGTGTATGCGTAGAGTGCACCTATCTATAAGCGATTTCTGTCGCTTTTGCTAATCTTGCAGGAGAGGCGAAAACGTTTTGCTGGTCCTATTTTTCGTGGTACAAAAAGCACCAATTTTCCAAAATTAAATATTGACTTTGAAAAATTGCCAAAAATCCTCCACTCAGCAGAATTGTACCAGAAGGGTTATTTGCGGTTTGCACTCTCTGATACGCCCTTAACATATTTTATTACAAAGTTGTAGCGCTGTATCTTTCATACAGCGAACAATTTTTCTGTCACAAATTTTTTAACCTAACATTTTCATTTTCCTGTTTGACACGTGTCAGTGTCACCTTTGAAGGGCTCTACAGAACCATAGAAGCAATATTACGCAAAAAGCCCTTGGTGAGGCGAACATTTTTGTCATTGGAGGACCCCTCCAAAGTGACCCCAGCGGCCTGTGGCGCCCTGACCAGGGTCCGGACCGGTCCAAAATGCCCAAAAATCGATTTTTCCTAAAGTGGCTAAGTTTGGTATCAAATGAAAGCCCATGGTGAGGCGAACATTTTTTGTCATTGGAGGACCCCTCCAAAGTGGATCCAGCGGCCTGTGGCGCCCTGACCAGGCTCCGGACCGGTCCAAAATGGCCAAAAATCGATTTTTCCAAAAGTGGCCAAGTTTGGTATCAGATGAAAGCCCTTGGTGAGGCGAACATTTTTTGTCATCGGAGGACCCCTCCAAAGTGGACCCAGCGGCCTGTGGCGCCGTGACCAGGGTCCGGACCGGTCCAAAATCGATTTTTTTAAAAGTTTTCAAGTTTGGTATCAAATTAAAGCCCTTGGTGAGGCGAACATTTTATCTCATTGGAGGACCCCTCCAAACTGGTCCCAGCGGCCTGTGGCGCCCTGGCCAGGGTCCGGACCGGTCCAAAATCAATTTTTTGAAAGGTTTTCAAGTTTGGTATCAAATGAAAGCCCGTGGTGAGGCGAACATTTTTTGTCATTGGAGGACCCCTCCAAAGTGGCCCCAGCGGCCTGTGGCGCCCTGGCCAGGGTCCGGACCGGTCCAAAATGGCCAAAAATCGATTTTTCCAAAAGTGGTCAAGTTTGATATCAAATGAAAGCCCTTGGTGAGGCGAACATTTTTTGTCATTGGAGGACCCCTCCAAAGTGACCCCAGCGGCCTGTGGCGCCCTGACCAGGGTCCGGACCGGTCGAAAATGCCCAAAAATCGATTTTTCCAAAAGTGGCTAAGTTTGGTATCAAATGAAAGCCCATGGTGAGGCGAACATTTTTTGTCATTGGAGGACCCCTCCAAAGTGGATCCAGCGGCCTGTGGCGCCCTGACCAGGGTCCGGACCGGTCCAAAATCAATTTTTTGAAAGGTTTTCAAGTTTGGTATAAAATGAAAGCCCTTGGTGAGGCGAAGATTTTATCTCATTGGAGGACCCCTCCAAACTGGTCCCTAGCGACATGTGGCGGCCTGGCAAGGGGTCCTAATTGGTCAAAAATCAAAATTTCCAAAAGTTGTCAAATTTGGTTTTAAATGAAAGCCCTAAATGAGCAGAGCAACTTTTGTCATGTATATAACTGCATATCCAAGGTTACGGTGCTGGATGGGTTTTAAAATAGCCTTCCTGCCTAAGATAACGCACCGTGTAAAAAGTTATGAAAAGGCCATGAACAGTGGCCTTCCTGCCTAAGATAACGCACCGTGTAAAAAGTTCTGAAAAGGCCATGAACAGTGGCCTTCCTGCCTAAGATAACGCACCGTGTAAAAAGTTCTGAAAAGGCCATGAACAGTGGCCTTCCTGCCTAAGATAACGCACCGTGTAAAAAGTTCTGAAAAGGCCATGAACAGTGGCCTTCCAGCCTAAGATAACGCTCCGTGTATAATGTTCTGTAGAGGCCATGAACAGTGGCCTTCCAGCCTAAGATGACGCACCGTGTATAAAGTTCTGAAAAGGCTATTAAGGTGCTGGTTTCCTTTCGGGTATTTTTGACTCCTACGGCTTTAATCCTTTACGCAAAGGGCTAAAACTTACGAAATAACCTATTTCCGTGCTCTTTAACATTCTCGGACCAGTCCCGTATTTTTAGGCCAAAAGATAAGAAAGTTTTGGTTTTTGGCCTTAGGCTCCCAGTAAGTAGACAAGACACGGGATTGGTTGGTATGGTTGGAAAGAGGACTCGAAAATGAACATTTTTGCTCTTACAACCTTTGAGCTATCTCCAGTGGTAAAGTCAGTATAAGCAAAAAACTGTTTTTAGGGTCAAAAAATGGCCATTTTTGAGGAAATAAGTTTTTTGAAAATTACTGCCACACGTTAAGGACAAAATTGGCTTAGTTATACTCAATCGATACATCGTCCAAATGCACATTTTATGAATGCCTATTAGCTGGACTTTATTGCTTTAAGCTAAAGATTTGGCCGAAAAACCATTTTGGCAAAACTGCGATTATTTTGTTTCGAACATCGATTTCTCAAAAACTACTCGACGGATTCCGGAGATTTTCGGCAGAATCGAAGTTCGCACTTCTGCGGAGGGACGTTTTTCTTGGTTTGGGCTAAAACGTATTGAGTTGCAAGAAAACTCAATGCGAAGTTGCGAAATTTCGTGTTACTGTGCATTTAGCCGATTTTCTCGACCGTTAAGACCTGCTGAGCCAAATCCAAAAAAACTTCCCTCGGCCCATATGTCCTTCATATTGTGGCACAAAAAGAACTTTTGGCCGATTCTTCAGTTTTGAGAAATCGATGTTCAAAAACTTTTAGTCTATATTCATCCTGTTAGATGTCAGCATGTCAGAAAATTTCTGCTATTTTTTTGCTAATTTTGCCAGTTCTGTAAGGTCATGTGAATGTACAGATAATAAGCTTTAAAACGATGTATAAAGCTCTTTGCAACTCCCAAAATTGCGAAAGTTATAACGTTTCAAAAAAAAACACCACAAAAGCACTGCACAAAAGGATACCACCACCTTAACAGGCATTTTTCCGCTTCAGCAAATACATTCAGTTGAACTAGAACGTTTTCATCCAGCCTGTTTGCGGTAGCTAGCTTTGCTTACATTGTGTATATATGCAACTTCTCTGACATAATTTTCTCTGCAGCGGAAAAATAAGCGAAACTAGGGGGAAAAATGCCCTCGACGGGCAACCAACTTGGTAGAATAGGGAAAAACTTGAATGTTAAATACACGGTGCATGGTTACAACTGAGATTCTGCTGAAGCGGAAAAATGCCGTTTCTCAGCGACTAAAATGACAGAAACCAGCTTTGTGCGCCGAATAGGGAATCTACTCGGCGACTAAAATGAAAGAAACCAGCTATGTGCGACGAATAGGGAATCTACTCGGCGACTAAAATGAAAGAAACCTGCTTTGTCGCCGAATAGGGAATTCCCTCCTTCCGCCCTATTCGCGCGAACTTTGAAGCCTGTTATGTGTTGCTTTGCTGAATAATGAGAGAGCTTCAGAATGGCAGAATTACTTCAGAATGCAAAACAACATTTTTATCAAGCACTTACGTAAGTCAAGGTTTTCACAGACATAAATACGCTATCTTCGATGTGCTATCAGAAACATTGAGAGCATAAATATATATATATATATATATATATATATATATATATATATATATATATATATATATATATATATATATATTTAGGTGTGCTATTATATATATATATATATATATAGGTGTGCTCTGTGCTGATCTTGCCGAGAATTGATACAACCAGACATTATATAAAATGAAATGTGATTGATTGTATATATTTTAGCACAAGGACTGTCGACCACAAATTCTTTAAACTGCATATACGTATACTTATTGTTGCTTTCTGTTGGTCCTGCTAGCGGTTGTATGCATAAAATATTTACGGATCAGGTAGCTCAAAAAGAAATTAATCTAGCGCCACCCCTAGTCACCACGCAACCGGTACGGGAAATGTCATATTGAGCGCAATGCTTACGTTTGCAGTTCCTAACAGAGTAATTACCTATATATTTCCTCCCGAAAGACGATAAGTTCGCGCGAATAGGGCGGAAGGAGGGAATTCCCTATTCGGCGACAAAGCTGGTTTCTTTCATTTTAGTCGCCGAGTAGATTCCCTATTCGGCGCACATAGCTGGTTTCTTTCATTTTAGTCGCCGAGTAGATTCCCTATTCGGCGCACAAAGCTGGTTTCTGTCATTTTAGTCGCTGAGAAACGGCATTTTTCCGCTTCAGCAGAATCTCAGTTGTAACCATGCACCGTGTATTTAACATTCAAGTCTTTCCCTATTCTACCAAGTTGGTTGCCCGTCGAGGGCATTTTTCCCCCTAGTAGGTAAAGTATATCCCGAACGAAAACTACTTTTCAAATTGGGATTTCGATGGCTCTGTTCAGATTGTGTTTATAGAACGATAGTTACGAAGTTAGAGAAGTTATTTGTAAAGTTTCATTATAAGGACTTTTGATTTTCGAATAGGGAATGTATGCATTAGTTTGTTGTATGTATATTATGTGAGAGTGATTATTACAGGTCATACTGCATTGGTACGAAGCTTTGCTCACTCTCCAAGCCAAGCTGCGTTCGTTACTTGTAGTGAAGATTTTAGAGCTAGATTTTGGTACAGAAGGACAGACATTGAATAACATTTTGCCAATGTCTCTGTTCATTTTGCCACTGTCTCTGTTTTGTATGTTTTGTATGATAGTCTCTATTAGCAATTAAATAACTGTTTGTGGTTTGTGAAAATGGGCAACCATTAAGCCTAATAACCATCCACACGCTAAGCTAAAGGCCTGTTCCTGCCCCATCTTCATATAATTTAAAAAGACAATATCAAATAAAGAAGTTATCAGTCATTTGCAGGGTTTAACGGGGACCCGGGGACCGAACTTTTGGTCTGCACCGAAGCGGTCCTATCTTATCTCCTTTAAGATTTAGAGTGCCAGTCTACGACTCAACCCCCAGATTGGTGGTCGATGTCGTAATTTACTTTTTTCCCGTGGTAGAATTCCATTGCATATAAACGAGCTTATACATTGAAATTTAAGCGAGGAAAGTTCATGATGACTTCAACATGTTATCGTATCTCCCTTGGGCACTGAACATTCACGCAAATTTTTGGCATTTTTGAGTGGATTATTTTGGCTCCACGTTGCGCTTTTAGCTAGGCAGTTCCATATTTATGGCAGTCTGACCAAAAAATCTTGGAACCGAAGCAAACCTGAGCGCCTGTCCTGAGTTGACATTTGAAATTAACCTATCCTTTTGCATACTGTTGCTTCAGTATCAGAGTTTTCAGTTTTAGATTCTGGCGGAGGTTCAGTTCGTTGAAAAAAACTGCCTTCTGGTCTTCGGAAATACTATAATCAAAAATTGATGATTATTTTATGCGGGGGCGTGCATTACAAGGACAGCAGTCCTTTGCATGCCACAATTTATTTGGTTTCACGCAATGTGTGTACTTTCATAAACTAAATAACTTTAATTTTGTTGTTCTCAGTCGCATTTTATTTAAATATCTAATAGCGTACAAACCCGGGTTGCCAACCTTGCGTCACTGTGTGTATATATACGCTCATGCCTTTGTATGAGTTTATATATAATTGTCTACTAATCCTGTCACGACGTAGCCGCTTACATGCATCAGCATCGCCGTGGCAGATGTAATACCTGTTGTATGTGGACGCGGCATTGGGGTTGGGCGGCCGCGGGGCAAATCACGTCTATGTAATAAAAGATAATGTACTAACAAGGCGTGATTTACTCGGGATTAAAAAAAAAAAAAAATTTATTGCTGCTGCTGCATAATATGAAAGAAACGTGCTTAAGAACTTGAAATCTTCATGTTTTGAATAAAGACTGAAACTAGTTTCAGTCCGAGTGTTAGGTCTTTACCGAAACAAGTTTCAGTTTCTGTCGGCCACTTAAAATAAATAGTTTCCGTTTCGGAGGTATCCTTCCAAACATACATTAACGTAGGGTCGGGTCCTGGGGGGCTTGTCCCCAAAAAATTTTGAAGGGGCTTGTACGTTAAACAAAAATTCTCAGGGGGCTTGTACCTGAAGAAAAAATTTCCAAGCGCACACTTGAATTTAATAATGCACACTTAAATGCACAGTCATATTATACTTCCGCTAACCACAAAGTGCCCTAAAAAATTTCGAGAATGGTTCAAATTTTAAAAAAAGCTCTAGCTTTTAGCTGGGGGCTCCCGCCCCCAGACCCCCGCATCTTCTTACTATTTTTCGATCAGAGCAACGTCGTAAAGACCTTACTTCTGTTCTATTCTTTCTTGTTTATAAAAGCCACTAATTAATTATTGAAATATTTTATCTTTTGGTTGTATTTATATATTTATATATGTCCCTTCATTGTCAGAAATGAACGACTGGATTAAGCCAATTTCTCTTAAAGTATTTCTTCACATTTTTTCCTTTACAACGGTTCGATGCGTACAATGCTAGCTCTCTCACTGCCGTTTGTTAATCTGTTAAAACGACAAGAAATTGTTCAGAAAAATGTTTTAAAATGCAACATTTTTCCAAAATTTTTTTCCAATAAAAAATTTTTTCCAAACCGCACCCTATTTTTTGAAATGCACAAAAAAATGCACAAATATCCGATATCTATCAAAAACAAACCCTGACTTGGAGTTAAGAAACCATCTTTATATCAAAATATAGCCTAAGACTTCTTTTTCTAATAGATAGAAACCTGGAACCTAACTTTGGTTTTCTAGAGTTTTCACTGAATATTAGAGTGGGTGCATACAGATTTTCTCTTAGTAGACAGTCGTTGACAAACAAACATGAACTCTTTACTGTTTCCAAATATTTACATTTTTCCACTTCTTACAGCTACAATGTACCTCCAAATGTCAAAAAATAAAAGATTCCAGTGTATATGTCTTGCTGTATCTCCGCTACTTTAATGCAAAAAAGAACCATGTGTAATGGAATTAGTAAAATAAGGTGCTAAAAGTAGCTAAAATTGGTCTAAAAATATTTCAAAATAATCAATCTGCAGGAAAGGATTCTTATGTCATGGATCTGTGAAGAAGAGCGAAGATCATCAATATGTAATGTATTTAGCAAATAATGTCCAAGCAATAATTGTACAGATTATCTTATGTTTGCCTAGCTAGAGTTGCCAGTATTCGGTAGAAATCAAGAAATTTATCAATAGGGTCCAAGGTTAACACTCAATGAGGGCATAAATCCTAGTCTTAATTATAATTTTGAGCATAATTAAGTTCTATTAACGTGTGACCTACTAACAATACTAATTCAGGAATTGTGAAAAGAGGATAATTCGGTCTTAATCCCTTTAGTAAGTGGAGTTGTTACTCCCACACGAAGACTAAAATCGACGTCTAAACCAAACTTAGGTGAATTAGTGAAATGTCGTCCATAATCGAGTCGGATACTGCCTCCTCCGCAAAGTAACACAATCACTAGTGTTCGTATACTAGTCAGTAGGAAGTTATAAATCCAAAATATGGAGTTTATGTGCATAATTAAGGTAAAAATTGGTCGTAAAATCGCCTATAAACTGAAAGTTTGCACCTAAAGCTAAAACAACAAATATCGGAAGATGGTTCACAATTGGATGTAAAATAGTTAAGTACGTAGTTAGATAGGGTTAATTGGTGATAACTAGGGGCCTTTTCGCGAATGGGTTTTTGGAACATTGTCTGGAGCCGAAAGTGCTCAGTCCATTGGTATCAGTCGAGTCAATATTTGGATCCTATAGCTGTAGGTGTTCTAGTCTATTTGGAAGTGTAGCGGAACGTTTGAGGCAGAGACGATTCGTACCAGCATCGGAATCATTTGGTGTCATTTAAAACCAACAGTAAAATTGTGAAAATTGTTAGTAAACTGAAAGTTTACTCCGGATTCTCAAATCTTGTAATCTTGAACTTTGATATCTTATTTCACTGTCTATTCATTTGAAAATGATGATCTCCGCTTTTCTTACCTTATTGGGGGTGGATATCCCCATTGCTCTGCTTTAAAAGCTCTGTTACTAGCTGATCTTGAGATACCGTTAGTGGAGAAGAAATAGCAAGAAGACAGATCTAAACTAATTTAGAACTTTAAATTAATTGTTTAATTTCATATAAGGCCATCTCCCGGCACTACCCCAACCTCTCCGAGCCTTGTACTAGCTGATCCTCTTGACTTGGAGTTGATCTGCAGGAACCTCTCCGATAGCAATCTCTAAAGTGGGCTGTGGAGTCCTAGCGACTACTTTGCAGCAACTGAGAGCTCACCCAGAGTCCGAGCCCACCCTCAATTGTATTATTATTAATTATTATAATTGTTATTATTATCATTACTATACTTATTATTAATATTGGTTTTGGTCCTTTGGTACTGTAAAGGACAGATAAAGAGAGTGCACTAGCATAACACGCACATAAAGCATATAGGACACCAGTAACTGAGACTGAGTTAGGTCCTAGAGTTGAGTCATAGCAGAAGTAGTGATATAACAGTAACCTGAAGAAGAGTCTAGCCCTAAATCATTCCAAATCAACCCTCCCTGTAGAGAGTCTGGCAACTCTGGTATATTGACTATTAATAGCAACTGTCAGTATACTTGTGTCTGATATATATATATATCCCTATTATTGTTATTATACAGTGTATTAACTTGTATTATAACCATTATTATATTCAGTACCCAGTTTGTTAGTAATTGTCGGAAACATATTAAACAGAGTGCCGTGTTTAAACGAGACTCCAAACCAGCGACCTACAGATCCGGGTGTGATCTTCCGAACAAACAGTAAGTTTTCTCAGATCTCGTTAGAGATCTGACTAGAACCTCTCACAGAAGAGAAGAACTGAGTTTGTGCCTTCGATCTGTGTGTCAAGGCCCTCTATTTGATTTCGGCAGTGAACAAATAGAGCGAGAATAGACCCCTCTCGCCGTTCTCTTTTGATTACCAACTAAACGAACTCACAGCAGTACCCCTACCAGGTTAGCTGTAGAGATCCCCGATTCTGGAAAACCACCTTTCGGGAATCTGGTACATAAGTTTGCTCACTTAGGCAAACGTGCTAACCTTCCGTGTAAGTGAACTATCAACCTAAACGACCCCACTTCAGGAATCGGATCAAATTGGTCAAACTTTCTGTTTCAACCCGACTCAGTTCATTACACATTGCAATTAGGTTGAACATTATCTCGTTTTAACGAAACATTTGAGATCTTGACTCGACATTGGAGACTTGCTATGTACTCTCCTCTCATCCTAAATTCCTTTGAGGTTGAAATCTGAATGTACAAAATCGACATAAAAGTTTGCTGGACGAACCTGAACATTGCGCTTGACTGTAACTGGCTACACAAGACTGTCTTGAGCTGACACAATTCGCCGCGCCGCCGGCCTATATGAAAATTTATGGTGCAACTGTACTAACTTTCTAAGCTAATTTGCATATTGCTGCTGATTCAACGAAATGAATAACTTTGCTTCAGCCACAGGGGGCCCTGTGTTTTCTTTGCGGCTACTTATAAAAGTATCAAAATGGAGCCCCCTCTAGAAACATATGGATTATAAAATTTAAATTTAATTCACTTTAATTTACAACTTCCGCCTGAAAAATTATGCCTGAGCAAATTAGTAAATCACCGTCAAGATTCAACCATTGCCCCCTTGTGATAAAAACTCAAACAGGAACCAGCTATGTGTTAAAGATATGTAGAAATCTCAGTGTCGCAACAATGCAGTTCATATTGAGCCACTTTCGTTAACAGCTATCTCGCCTTTAGGCGAGATAAAAATTACCGTTAATATGAGGAAATTTTATAGTTTTAAAATTAAATTTTTCTGTTTTATCAAATGGCTTAAAAACAAATTCTTAATCTATAATTTCAATGTTAATATCAAGAACCTCTGCTGAAAAAGGACTATCATTCTGACGAGAGTCTAGCGTTAGGGCACTATCTGCGTTAGGGCACTCTCATGATAGTCCAATTCTATTTAATGAAGGCATTGTAAATTAAAGACAGTTTGCGTTAGGGCACCCTTGAATTGTCAAACACGGCTCCATTGTGCATACAAAACTTACGCGGTTTTGATTTAGCTAGTTTTTGGGTTTCAAATTATGAAAATAATGAAATGAGAAATTTCTAAAGAACAAGATTATTAACAGCATTTATAAAAACCAATTAAATTGCGAATTATTTCAAACTACATATTTTTAGTTAGAACATTAAAAACTGGAAAATAGTTTCATTTTTATGGCCAAAATAGCCCAGATATATAACTTTTGTAACGTTTACTTCATTCTTTAAATACATTTTAGTACGGATGGATGACCCCAATTTAACTATTTCCCTCCCAAACGAGTTCGGGGAAATAGAGAGGGTCTCTTATCGTTTGGCCTAAAAATACGGGACTGGTTCCAGTATGTTAACAAACACCAAAACAATATATTTTAAAGGTTTCATCTGGTTTCATAAAGAATTGGAGCCTGCAAGGTCAAATTTACGCAAAGCGATACCAGCACCTTGAAGGTGAACGAAAGGCTGCCAGCGGGTTCAAATATAAAATTGATTAGATTACGTTATTTAAAATGATAGATTTAAAATTTAGATGACTATGATGGATTTATAGTTCTTGCGTAACAAGTGCGCTACTACATTAGATTAAAATCCATCCAAATGTAAGGTGGGTAATAGCGGCCGTGCCTTTACAAAATATTTCTAATTTCTTCGTTCGCGATTTTTCCTCCAAAACTTCCCAAAAGACTCCTAAAACTGTTATAAATTTATTGTTGAATTATTGTTGGGTAATTAATGCATAAATTTGCGCAAGTTTTGTAAGTTGTGGTGCGTATCTTTACGCCAAGTATTTTTAAAAATTACTTTAAATGTTTATTTCCATCCAATTTGGACCGTAAAGGCAACACTGCAATAAATGTCTTACTTTTGAATGATCGATCGTGCTGTCAACGTGGCTGTCACGTGACACATATCATGCTGATAAAGACTTGCACCATCAGCTGGGAGTTTCTTTTGTGAAGAACGGCTGCGCTATTGTCTCGGGGGTTCCCCTTATTTCGATTATTCACGCCCTCCATTCTTTATGTTTCCTTTCTTTTCTTTGTATTATAAATTAATTTCCTTTTAATTCCTTTTACTAAATTTACTTCCTAACCTTTACGTTCTTTTAACCAAAATTGCTAACTCAACCTATTCTCCCTCTTTAGTTCCTGTGGGGTTGCTCCGCTTTCCCTATCTAATTCCTCCCAAGTTTTGATGCTTTTCCCAGTGACCTATTTCCCTATATTTTGTTGCTGTATCCCCTTCCCGTCTTAGATTGTTATTCAGTGGGACGCCCGCTGTTACTGTATTGTGAATTTTTCTAGAAGTCCGCCATTGCGTTTATCCTGTGAATTTTCCTTACTGAAACTACTTTTTGTAATTTTTCATTAAATCCATTTGTTGTCCTTAGCTTTAGCTCTTAATTTATTAATATTGTCCTTTAAACTTATTAGTTAGGTAGGATTCCGGGACTAGGCCGGGATTATTTTGAGGTAGATTTGTGTAATTTCGTGTCCCGCCCCATTTCGCACAGGCCCCGTTGGCGTCCCCCCAAAATCCTTTTCCCTGGCGAGGTGTAAGTCCAAATCGAGCCGCCTAGACTAAATATCTCCACCCGCAGTCACCAGATTTGCGTTCATAGCGCCAGTCCTCTGTAGTGGTCTGAGCTTTCGTGGTTTTATTCGCAGCTCATCCATTACACAATCATCAAATTGAACAATAGAACACTTTAAATCTAACTTGTATATTTCAGGAAGGAGAGAGTTATGAAGGAAATGCTCAGAGGAATGCTGACAATTTTCAGGCTGATGCCCAAAACAATGCTGGCCCTTGAAGGAGTCAGAAAAGAAACTGGAATATAGTGTAGAACTTATTTGATTTATAATAGTAATAGTACCACTGTGTCGCCACTTTCTATAGGACGCCGATATGCACTAAATATCTAATTAAACAAAACAGTAATATGCAAGCAAAGTAACAAGTTGGCCCCAAAAAGGGCAATATTCTTTCGTAGACTTGACCTGTACTAATTTCTGTAAGTGACACTCCGAAATCGTGTTTAATTTCCTACATAACGTTTCTGTTTGCCTCTACTTTGTGCATCCATGAACAGCGAACCAGACTACTTAGTTTGCTGCTTTCCCAGCATTCACTTGCTGTCAGTATAAGACCACAGCTCATTAACTAATAGTAATATAACGGCAGACGAGGACGAGGTTCAATTTAATGTCAAGTTGTTCTCGAAAATAATCATTGTTAATTAATTATCAGTGAGTTATTGCATTGATATAGCCATGGGAGGAAAAAACCTACATTTTCGGATTTTGGCTGGAACTTTTTTATTATAAGGGCAATATGAGAACTTTATATAAGATAGTACTTGGCGTACTTAGATGTATCTTTTAAGCCCATTTGCACTTCTCTAGGTTGTACCGTTGGGCCGGTATAATGCAAAAAGTAGCGGGGGAAACCCAATGGGGGGAACCCAAATGGGGGGGGGATCCACCGCTCACAGGTCTCAAAAATTGTCGTAGCGCTATTCTGGCACTTCCGGTGTAAAATTCAACTCTTTTTAGCTAGTATAAATCAAAAAACCCGATCTAGGTACCTTTTTTGAGATTTCATGTGCCATTGAAAATGCAGCATCAAACGGTCAGGTTTCATAAAGTTTAAGACATAAACATAGGGCAATTTTTGAAAAATGCTAAAAACGATGTAATTTTATAAAACTTATTAGTCTACCGAGCATTGATTGGTTTTTACGTTCATTTGGCTGTTAAAATCCACAATTGGACCTGTCCTGGGTCCTCCAGTGCCGAAATGGCACTTTCAGGGTTTTTGGCCCTTAGCTAGCCAGGGAAGCAATATTATCCAAATCTGACACAATTGGATGATGCTGTAAAGTTGGAAGTGTACGAACAACCAAACTTTACGAGTGGGAAACTGTGCGCAAGAGTAACGTCGAACCTTGAGGAGATGTAGTTCCAGTCGACCTAACTAACCTCGCCAAAGTGCCTAAGTGAATCTTACAGAACGGAGTTTAACCGCCGATGAAGAGCAAAGACTCAAAATATTAAGAACCTACCCCGAATTTGCTGAAAAGTACATGCTTAAAATAACTAATTACCTACCCAATTATTTCTCAGAAAAGCCCTACTTACCGAATATACAAGGCTAAAACAAAAACCTAGACTAAGAAGACACCCTAAAATGGTCCAAACAGAGACCACATTTACTTGAAAATTATGCTTGATATTGGGGCGAACCCCGAAAGTTGCGTACAAAAATTGAGTGCAAATACAGATACAGAATAGAGAAAAAGGCCTAACTAAATTACTACAAAAACTTTCAGAGAACAATATACGATAAAGCACAAAAGTTGCTAGCAGAACAATAACAATACAGAAACTAACTTTAATTTCAAATTTCAAGTCAAATTTAAGCCTAACAATCAAAAAAATTTTTGAAGTTACTAAGAGGGATTAAAGAAGAATGGAAACTTTAAAGACAAGTTAACGAATAAATTAAATGAATAGAGTCTAGCTCTACAGGGTCACCCTGGAGCGACTAAAGTCTAAAGAGGTAACCGCTTTAGACAGTTTGTACTGGTAATACAAAGCACAGCTAATACAAGTCCCACGCAGAGCAGTATAGATAAACGCGACCATCCACTATGAAAGAAAAACAACAGACTGAATGCAGACACATGAAAGCAGACAAAACTAGTTAGACGGAGCCGTGGTAGAATCTGATTGGACAATTTTGAGACCCCTTTAGAAAGAGTGAAGCTGGAAGAGGCTCTTAGCGAAAGTAGACAGATACACAGCGCCACCTATTGACTAGGCTGGCTGACACACATATACGTAATTTACACATAGACACAGAAAGCTCGAGCAAAAGACTTTCACACATAAATTTCAAACGACAATTTCAAACTAATTTCACAACACATTTCCAAAATAAATTAAACACATTATCAATTACTCTTAAAAATAACATTTCTAACACAATCTCATCCTAAAATAATTTCAAACGCATACATAAATATTTTTAGAGGACTGATGTCACGCCGCCTCATTACAACTCGCCAGGGCTTACCGCCCGAGCTTCTGCGAGGGACAACATAACCAAAAAGTAGACGAAATTTAAACACCGAAAATTTTTGACGAATTTTTGGTAAATGGGTCTCATAACGTACGTACGAAGAAAATGAATTATATTACATGACAAGTTATAAAAACAAAGAAACTAGCTAAACATGACTAAATACTGTACCAAAGTTAGGGCTGACTTGCGGCACCTGTGGTCCTTGGGACATCATTGTCCTAGGGGAAACACAGGGGTTCTGGTCGAAGCTGTAGCGCTATACGGACGTCCACGCCCTCTAGTTTGAGATCGTTGGACCGGTGGGGCAGGCCGCGACGGCCGCCATTCCCGGTACTGTGTCGAAGTTCCATCCGTGGGTGACTCTCGTTGTTTGCGCTCTTTAGACCTGGCTTCACGCTCTCTGTCGTGCCGACAGGTGCGATATTCCGAGCTTCGCGACTCGGAACGGTCTCGTCGGCTATATCCCGCGTCTGCTGACGCAGCTACTCCGTAGTCGTCTCCTAGTCTTGCAGCGCCCTCGCTATCAGGCGCCCACTTTTTCGGTGGGGGACCTGCTGTAGCCGAGGCCTGAGAAGACACTGAGCTATCTCGTGGGTGCTGTTGACGCACGGTTGGAGGCCCTCCAAACCGAGGTGGAGCGTTCGGGACTGTCACAGTCACCGGTGTTGCATAAACCGTACCCTGCGATGGAATAGGTCGAAACGCTCGATGAGGCGGTATCTGGGGTGCCAATACGGTTGGTGCCGACGTCGGTGTAGCTAAGTTCGCGGATGTAGGCATGGGCATGCCCGATGCCCGTGACCCTCGATACAACTGGCCTCTCTGTTGTAGTGTCGGCCCTGGTGGAAATCGCATTATGTCTAGTTCGTCCCGAACTAGCTCGGCTTCCTGTCTGATTTCCGGTGTCAGTGTCAAGGTCATTGTCACTTGACTAAAGTATTCGTCGCCAGGTGCGAGCGGGTTAACCGTCGCTATTAAATGCAATGGATGCATTTGGACTAGGCCGTTTGCATCCCGCCATATCATAAACTGACGAAACCAGGGCAGGTCTGGTGAAAAGACCTCCTGTATCTGCCAATGCACCGGCAGTCCCTGCTGGATTGCATTCAGACACGCTGTTCAACCCCTTCAACCAATTCTGTTCCATGAGCTCAATGTTCGCTTGTTGGCCACCCTGGTCACCAGGTTTAGCCGGGTCCATAGCATGCTGTCGACCGTTCAGGGACAGTTGCACTCGTCGCCAGTCAATCGGATGTAAAGATGGCCGTCGGAATCGCCATCGCATCCAATCGCGCACGAACTCTATCAGTCTCTGATAGATAACATTTCTCATAGGCTTCGCTGGGTTAGCCAAGCTGCCTAGGCGTTCGTCAAAGGACCAAAGCGTTCGCGTTCGAATTGGATCATCTGCGGCCAGTGTGAGGCGTCCCGGTATCAGGCGGTTAAGCAGGTCTGTGCTTGGTGTTGCACATCGGACGCCCGCGATAGCAGAGGCGTCACGCCTCTGAACGCTGCATGTGGGCCATAGCCCCGCCGACGTTCCTCTTGCAGCTTTTCCTCGACTGACGGCCCATACGCATTATGCAAAGTGGCCAGTTGTAACGCCATATCCCTGCGGTCTAACAGGGCCCTGATCAACTCCAAAATTTGGAAGGTCGACTCTACATCGGCGATTGCGTACCGCAAGTCTGCCTCATGAGGGAACAAGTGAAAGCCGCGATAGCAGCAGCTATGCACTTTCGGATTTGGCAGGTGGCATTGGCCCGCCATCTTTCTAAGGCCCGCACCTGTGCCCCGAATAAACCCTCGATCGTCACGAGTCCGGTTGTCCGCCGGTGGTAAATCGCCTTGATACTTAAGGTTACGATATTTGCTTGAGCGGCGCAAATCCCAGGCAAGGCTCCAGTATTCCTGGGTCTCTACGAGCCGATGCTCTAGTCCTTGGACACCCCATGTTCGGGCGATACGTAACGCATCCGTCGGAACATCCACTGTGCCCCAAAAGGCCTGGAGACAGGGGTCAAATAATAGCTCGAGTAGTTTCAGGAACGGGTAAAAATCTTTCAGTTGGGCCAAGATGTAACCGACCATGATAACGAAAATAGTTGGGCGTGGCATTCCAGGTGCGTCCCGCACCGGGCCCATAAACTGTAATGTGGTAATCGTGGCGTCCTGCCGCGCACCAAACTGAGAGCCGCTTCCGCCCTCGACGTCGAACGCCACAATGTTCGAGTCGCCCAATAGCATAAGTAAATCGGGCAAGGCCCAAAGAAAACGGGCGAAAGAATCTATGACCACCACAGGTGTGCCTTGATCCGTCTGTTGGATATTTGCAAACGCTGGTGGCCCCGAGGGTAACCCTCGTATCGGCTCAGTCAGATGGTTGCCCAACACCAGAGTCGCTGCTTCGTATTCCTCTCCTAGTGCGTCTACACCAAACTGGCGGTGGCGTTCTAGCAGCCGAGTATAAGTCTGCAAACTGGCGTCAAGCCGTTCGTAATCCTCCACTAGGAAGGGGTCCAACTGCCCCAATTCTGTAGTCAAAAGTCGTAGTCGGGGAGGGGCAGGTACCTCAGGCTGCGCCTGCTCAGGGGTGGTCACCACCCCCGGTTGAGCGGCCTGGCCAGCACCCTCTGTCGTATCCATGGATTGTTGGCCTTGGGCATTATCGTCCTCATTAACCTCCTCTACAATCTGGAGGTCACTAGAATCCAGGTCCTCCTCTGATCTAAGCTCTCCTTCCTCTTTGTCGTCGTCTACCGTGGGGTCTTTATCTGCTCCTGCGCTTTCACGAGCGTCGCTCTCTGTTGGGGGGATGTCCCATCCCTCTCCGACGTATCCATATGCTCCCCACCCGCAACGGGTTCTGGAGCCTCTGAGCACACGGCAGGAGCCACGTCCTGTCCGAAGAGGTCAAGCCGGCTCGGTACAGTCACTGTCCGGAGCAACGGCGTTGGACTCGCAATAGCGGCCAATAGCAGATCTTGAATTGATCTCGCAGGTGGTAATGACGACTGACTAACAGGTGGATGTGCCTCGCTGACGACTGGGGGTGGAGGAGTAGAGAGAGTAATATTCTCCCCGGGATCTGATAAAACTGAAGCCGGGCTAGGCATAGCTGGTGTAGTAGCCCGTCGAAGCGCTGCCGTAGCTTGTTCTACATCCGCCTTAGCTTGGGTCTGGTCATCAGACGGGGTAAGCTGTTCCTGTGCCCCTACTGCCATACCAGTCACTGGTAGGTCTGAGGTTCTGACTGAGGGAACCGCCAAGATACCCGTCACGTCGAAGCTCGACGGCTGTGGAGCTTCACCAGACCCAGCAGTCACTGCGGGCTGGGTGCCATCTTGTGGCTGCTGTTGGGCCTCCTCGTCCGGAGGAGGTCCCGACTCTGTTGGGTCACTCATCGGCCTTACCGGATCCCAGAAATGTGGGTCAGGTGCCGGGTATTCAGTAAGGTCGTTCAAATCACCGGGATTGCGAGGGGGACGGGGACCAGGTCGCTCAGGGAAATCTTCTTGGACTAGGAAAGAGAATCCGTTGCCCATAAACTAGGCAACGCGGTTGAGCACGTCGAGTTGTAGCAAATAAATCAGTACTAATAAATCTGGTGATCGTAATGAACCCAGATATTTAGCAAAAATTCTCAATATAGAAGCAATTCAGGATCAACGTAGCAGATCGAATCACATACAGAATTAATCCTAAAATCAGAAAACACCAACATGGTTAACATGTGTGAGAGAAGAATTCCGGCCTGCGCTAGCTGAAGTGACTTCACCTAGATGTTTGTCCATAACACGCAGTAAGGTACCCTTAATGCGTATTGACTCAGAAGCAAAACCAATGAAGCTCCATGCTCTAACGTGCAAAGTCGTGGATTACCCCGGACTTAATGCACCCCCTTTACCGGCACACAGAAACTAAGCTAAGCCTCAGAAAAATATACAAAAATCTAACAGAAGGTGAAAGCATGACAGATGTGAAAGAAAAGAGGAAAAGGTGGAAGAAACTACACACAAACAGAGAGGGTGAACTACCTACTATTAGCCTACGTAAAAAGAAGAAAGTCAGATAAACCACACACATAAGGGTTAGAAACACACATACCGGTATATACGGTTACATGATAATATAATCGGTATATAATCGTACATAATAGAAAAAGAAAAACAGGGCAGGACCTCCCTAAAGAATTTGCTACCAAACTAGGGAATCGTGTGAATTAAAAGAAAAACCCCCCTAGGTAAATTTAATGAATTGTGAAAACCCTAGAATTTAGGGTTTAAAGGAGATTAAGATATAAAAAAAGGAATGAATAACCCCGTGACTAAATTTTGTTAGCCATAGGTTAGGGAAAAGAATTGTAAGATTAAATGGAAACCCCACTTTACAACGAAACAATAAATCTAAAGGAGGTCCTGAGAAAAATTTACCCCACCCCCTTAAGGGTATAGTGCAACACATACTATGCTACCACCCGGTGTTAGGTTAAAACCCTAGCTACTAGTGCAACGCGCGTTGATTTAAAAATCCGAATTAGTCCACAGAAAACAGGAGCTCCTGTGTCATACAAGGCTTAGCTAGACTCTGCGCTCCATGCGAACATTGTAGGTAACCTACAATGTCACTACAGGTAACTTCACTGGAGCATCAATAAACGGTTTCAGTCTATTGATATTGACAACGACTGGGTCGCTCAGTCCGTTGGTTCTAGCTATACGATAATTCGTTACCGAAATCTTGTCCAAGATTCGGTACGGTCCTTCATACTTAGGCCGTAACTTCTTACTCAAACCCGCCGGAACATTCTTTTGCTCTATATTAAGCATAACCAGGGTACCTGGCTTATACTCAACAGGTGTAGCCTTGGTATCATACCGCTCCTTGTTAACCAAAGCTGCTTCCTGTAAAGCCTCGTGGGCAATCCGCCAGGCTTCATTAAGCCGAGCCAGCAACTGACTTCGTGCATCGCTGTAATTTTGTGTAGTACCTTCTTCGCCGGGAAGCTGGAAGAAGTTATCTAGCGGATACCGGTAGTCCCTACCAGTCATCAAGAAATAGGGCGTTTCCTTTGTAGCACTATGAATCGTCGCTCTATAAATGGATAGGCCCCATGGCAGGTAGTCGTCCCAATCGGACTGGAAGCAATTCACATACTGAGCTACTAAGCTTCGAAGCGTACGATTAAAGCGTTCCACTACGCCGTTCGTTTGCGGGTGATATGCAGTAGTTCGGAGTCTCTCTGAACCACTCGCGTCCACCAACGCCTTCATAAAGACGGACATAAAGTTAGGACCTTGATCCGTTAGTACCCGCGCGGGGACACCCCACCGAGCTACGAAGCCATTAAAGAACCAGTATGCCGTAGTTTCGGCTCTCTCGTTAGGCATAGCGAACGCCTCCGCGTAACGCGTGAGGTAGTCAACTATACATGGGACGCAGGTGTTGCCTCTATTTGTCTCCTTCTGCGTGAAATGCATAACGTCCATAGCGACCACGTCCAATGGCCGCCGTACCACTACCGTATTTTGCATGGTAGCTGATGTCGGCGAGGACCTTGGCTAAACTTGGCGTAGGATTTGCAGTTAGCAATATAGTCCTCGAGGTCCTGTGACATTCGTGGCCACCAGTACTTGGTTTCTAAACTGGCCATGGCGTTTTGTTGGGCACGATGCCCGCCTGTGGTAAAATCAGAATGCACTTCCTTCAGCAAAGTTTCCCGTTGGACTTTCGGGACAACTACCTTAGGAAAGGGTAACCCTCTCCTTTCTGCGTGCTTATTCAAGTGCCAACGATAAAGCACCCCATTACGTATGAAGAAGGTAGAACGTAACTTTCTGACCTCCTGAGCTTCCTGTCGGTTAGCCGGTAACCGCTTTTGCTCTAGAAAGTCCAAGAGGATTGCGAATTCTTCTTCGTCTCGAAGTTAGCATTTCCAAGTAAGTAGGGTCGGTGGAGCCGGGAGGGCCGCTGTCAAAGCGTACACCTCAGGGGGGTACATGACCGCTGTAGTTTCCTGTTCGCTGTCCTCGGGCTCATCAATCGGATCTAGTCTAGACAAACAATCTGGTCCTGCATTCTCGCGGCCTGGTCGATATTCCACCACAAAGTCGAATTCAAGCATACGTGACGCGAATTTGGCCAATTTGCCTTGTCCCAAGGCTTTTATGTTATTTAGTAAGTCCCTTACTGCTTGATGGTCAGTGCGCAGGACAAACTGCTTAACGGACAAATAATGCCGAAACTTCTGACAGTCCCATAACACTGCGAAGGCTTCCATTTCCGTAGCGGAATAGCCTTTCTCGCCTTGGGTTAGGGTTCTACTAGCATACGCAACCGGCCGCTCGCGTAACACTCGCGGTCCGTTCGGTTTGCCCAGGCTCCGAGGAACAGAAAACTGTTGCTCTAAGATAGCTCCGAAACCCCGCTTACTAGCGTCCGTCGAAACGTAGAAGGTTTGGTCAAAATCAGGGAAAGCTAGGACTGGCGCTTGCGTCAAGTGCCGTTTGAGTTCCTCAAAGGCTTGCTGACAAGCATCGGACCAAACAAAGGGCACCCCTTTCTTCAACAGGTCCTTTAGTGGCGATGCGACTTTGGCATAGTTTGACACAAATCGCCTATAGTAGCCACACATTCCCAGAAAAGACCGAATGCCTTTGACGTCTTTGGGTGGGCTAAGCTGGGACACTGCCTTCACCTTGTCCGGGTCGACACTGATGCCATGGCGGCCTACATAATGGCCCAGAAAAGGCACCGCTTCCCTTGCAAGCACTTCTTAAGCTTAATACGCAGCCCATTTTCCCGTAGACGCGTCAGGGTCGACCTGAGCATTTTTAAGTGTGAATCCTGGTCTGTAGATGGAATCAGAACGTCATCTCTGTACACCGGTAAATCCGTCAAGACTTTTTCCATTGGCCGTTGAAATGTTGCGGGTGCGTTGCACAACCCAAACGGCATGACGTTCATATGGAACAGGCCCATGTGTGACACAAAGGCTGTCTTTTCACGATGTTCTGGGTAGACCTCGACTTGCCAGTACCCTGCTGCTAGGTCAATAGTCGAAAATATGACGGCGCCTTGGAGTTGATCCAGGATCTCGTCAATCTTGGGCAGAGGGTAACTATCCTTTTTCGTAATTTTGTTCAATCGCCGGTAATCGATTACTATACGCGTAGTGCCGTCCTTCTTGCCGACCAGAATACAAGGTGAGGACCAGGGGCTAGTAGAGGGTTAGCAAACCCTCTCGTCCAGCATTGCACGGATATGCTTTTCAATCTCGGCTTTGTCCTTGGGATTATACCGATAAGACCGGCCTTTCACAGGGCCCTCTTTGCCTGTATCGATGACATGCTGGTCGACTTTGGTCCGACCCGGGTTACCCGGTCGGGCGACCACGTCATAGAATTCGACCAGTATAACCCTCAATTTCGCTTTGCCTTCCTGATCTAGGATCATGGAGTCAAAGTCGACGTTCTCGTCGACAAATTGTTGACGTTCCTCCAATGAGGGCATAGGCTGCGAAGTCATTTCGTCAGCCGAATAATGCAGGTCATTAAAAGCCTGCAGGCCTTTATCCGTCAATGCCGGTGGCTCCTCGTAGCCCCATGTCTGGTTCTCCTGGGCTACGCACACAGTGGGGTCAACCCACCGTGGAACTGGTATAGCATTGCCGACGCTATTAACCATAGGGACTGTATCGCTTGGATGGTAAGGTTCTAGTTTCTCAACCTCTGTGAGAGCGTGTCGCAGTTCTTTTTCCTGTACCTGGGTCGCTGGGTGAGTCGTCCACCCAGCTAAGTGAGGGTGAATCTGTGCAAAGTTCACCCCCAATTCGGCAGCGTAGCGGAACCCTTGTCGCTCGGTCACCGTAGTGACTGGTTCTGCCTGTCCTAGGGGTAATCCCTTAGGTAACTGTGCCGTTCTATCCAAAGGATTGTACACTTTGATATAGTTTACCTGAGAGGACAGGACTCCAGGCACAGGGTAGACCTCGTAGTCTACGAGAACCTCGTCTGATGGTTCAAATACGACTGCTTGGTTTGTAGCAGGTTTTGCTGCTCCATCGAGCCATCAACGGACCGGCACCATAACCTCAGAGCGTGGGGGTAGCTTGCATGTTTCCCTCATGCAATAATAAACTGTACATGACACGGCGATACTAAAGCGGTTAGCTAACGCCTGCAGGTCACCTGGGGTTAGCAAGGGCACCTTCTTCTTGTCACAGAGCAGAAGGTGTTGATGTGGGAAAATCACCCAGTTATGGCCCGCCTGGAAATCATAGCCGATAATAAAATCTTGTTGCAAACTATTCGTGACATTAAAATTATATTCGTACCAAACGCCGTGCAATTTCAACGGGATCTTAGTTGTACCCAATATAGCTAAGCTCCGGTCATCGGCTGCCGTAGCTACCACCGTAGCCTTTGTTTCATCGATCTGTAAGCGACCATTAACGTTAAGTTGGTCGAAGAATTGCTTGGACATCAAGCAAATATTACCACCTGTGTCCAACAGGGCTAGTGTCTTAATGCCCTTAACTTCCACGATGACGTACGGGCTTTTCTTCAAAGCTATATGGGTACACTGTGACACAAAGAACAGAGAGTACCGCTCTGTTTAGCTGCTTATTCTGAGCTGTGGGTTGCCCACCAGTTTCCTTTTTGTCACTTGTTTCCGCTTCCAGGTTAAAGTCGGTTCTTTGGCCTGGGGTGAGAGCAGCTCGTAGTTGTTGTTCTAGGTCCCATATTCCGTACTTAGTCCCAATATCAATATGAGTCACTTCTTGCTGATTCGTAGGTGTATCAGCCACCTCTGGTGGTGCTAGTGTACCGTCCGTTTGCTGTACTATAGCGCCATCCACCGTAGCAGAAGTAACTTCCTGCTGAGTAGGTTCTGGGTCCTCTTCCAATGGTGTACTATCTAGTACTATAATCTCGTTAGGATCATTGAGTCGTACGCCACGTCTGCCTTTCCTAGGCTGTGGAGGGTCCTCGGACCAAATAGGTTGGTCCGGTTCACGGAGCATTCCCTTCTATTGAAGCTCCAGTGTACGTTCATAGTCCTTTTGGGCGAATTCAGCTAAGAGTTGTTCAAACTCTTGCATAGACTGACGTACCTGGTCCGTCACGGACGCTACGTTCACGGACAATTGTTGGACCTGTTCCCAAAGAGACTGGGCTACCACATGGGCCTGCTCTACCGCCTGGGTCACGACCGCCCAGCCGTGTCTGATAGGTGCATAGTCCGGCACTTCTAACAGAGCGAATCTGTTCTGTGTAGGAACCGCTGCCTGCTCAGTACCTGAGGAGGCTTTTGACCTCCGGGTTACTTGTTCCCATTCGCCGTCCGTGTCTTTTCGAAGTTTTAGCGGTGTTACTGGTGTAGCTCCAGTACCGTGAACTTCAACAGGGGCAAGAGTTAATCCTAAACCATCTATTTCGTCGTCAGAGGCGTCGCTTTCCGTGAGTTCTCTCCTTGTTGGATTATTGGCCGTGGCCCATGGCTGTAAGTTGCCTCCTCGTTCTGGTGGAGACGCATCAGTGACCACTATTCTGGGTGGTTGTTGTTTACTAGCTGGAGTCTCAGGTACCACCTGGGTAGAGATAGGAATGTCAGCTACTGGGGTATCCCCAGTGCTTACTGCTGAAAGCCCATTACCCGCAGGTTGGCTGTCCCCAGGACTTTTAGCTTGCTCCCCATTTACAGGAGCCTGGTCTTCCCCAGGGCTTTTGCGATTAGCCCCTACCGCAGGCTGGTCCTCAGTGGTCGACAGTTTCCATTGCCGCAACGGCAATATAATTCGAATAGGGTCTGTCTGGACTAGTGTTGTTTTGATAAATCAAAAATCAAAAATCAAAACTCGAATCAAAACCAACTTTGGGTTTTGATTTTATCAAAAATCAAATCAAAAATCAAAACTCGGGCTGGAAAAAATCAAAAATCAAATCAAAAATCAAAACGCGAAGGCAAATTTATCAAAAATCAAAAATCAAAACCTAAAAAATCAAAACCTAGTTTTGATTCAAGGCTAAAATCAAAACTAGGTTTTCATTCAGGCTGAATCAAAACCCAGTTTTAATTCAGCGATGAATGAAAACCCAGTTTTGATTCAGCGTTAAATCAAATCCTAGTTTTGATTCAGCGATGTCTAATATATACTTAATCCTTAAACAGACTTCTTCAGTACCGCTACTTGATTTGTACCACTGTGTGTGTTTGTGTGTGCAAATCTGCGCTGAGTAGTAATTTTCTCATTTGGCAGACGGCCTTGTCTCAGAGTTGATAAGACTTTTTCGTTTCGCGACAGATCCTTCATTCCACGATTTTGACGGGGTTTATGCTGTGGCCTGTATTCTCAATCCAAGATGCTGCTGGTCCGGCAATGTTGAGAGCCCTAGAACTTTACTTCTCCAAGCCAAACAAGAGTTTAATAGGGTTTTCGCTCAACAGCGTTTACTTTTTAGTGCAGTTCGACTATGTTTCCTAAGCCGCCTCAGCATAGTAGCAAAAATTCAAAATATCCAATTTTGTGCAGTCAATTGCTTCTAAAAGTTTCAGAGTTCCAAAAAATAAGTTTAATATGTACATTTCATGGCTGAAGTTGCTGTTCTTGTAGTTGCGCTAAAGCATAGGTCAAATCATTTTCAATGTGAGAACGTATTTGCGCTGGCATTTTTTTAGTGGGGGGGGGGGGGGGGGCCCCCCCCACTTTTCGAAAGCCCCCCCCCCACCTTTGGCAGCCCCCCCACTTTCATCCCCCCCCACTTTTCGGCAAGCCCCTCCCCACTTTTTTGTGGGTCGCCCAAAAGTGTCGGAAATTAGGTTTTTGAGGTCAAATTTTCAAAAATTTTCTCAATTTTTAGCTAATTTATGGACTTATAAGTTAATTTTAAGCTTAAAAACAGCGATTTTTTTTGTGTTTTTACCTAAAAATGCTAATTTTTCGCTAAAAATTTTGGTATTTTACCCCTTGTCCTCCCCCCCCCCCACTTTTTGGAAGCCCCCCCCCCCACTTTCAACACCCTAAAAAAATGCAAGTTTGCGTAACGTATTTTTCAAACTGTATGATATTTCGAATTTTTGTTGTCGGAAAAGGGTTCTTGTGACTTCTGTTAGTTACTGCTTCCAAAGTTGGTATTTTAAAAAGGAGACATTTCGGAGGAAATACTTAGAAGTATATGTATTTAGAACGGAAACGTGAATGCAAAATCAGAAGCTGATTTTAACTTCAGCAATTGTTAATGCTTATTTGCTGCTCGTATTGCTTCTATCATGAATTCATTGTGTTTGAAATTAACAATATTTTCAGCATAAACTAATCCGCTTCAAAGTACCACTGTAGCTAAGAAAAGCCACAGCGATTTGATAACCGGTGTCCGACGAATAATTTTAATTATGACTGCAAAAAATCTGAAAAATTGCACAACTTCTAAACTATAGCAATTTCACGTGAACCAAAATTAGTTTCATTGTATCCATTTAAAGGGGAGGAGAAAGTGTCCGCAACATTTTGATGAAAGATAGCTCTAACTCCAAAAGTGAATAAAATGAACGAATTTCACAAAATTTGTAAAATAATAAAAATAATCATTAAACAGTTATATGATTTGTAATTTGACTATGCACAGATATTCGACTTCGTGCATGAAAATCTGGTTTTCAAAACCGGTACCCGGTCTGAAATTAAGACCGAGCATTTTGGACAAGTAGGACCCGGACCGGATCCAACTCTGCCTTATCGTCCTAGTAGGAAAGTAAGGCATGGGTCACAGGTGTGTGGCAGTGACCACCAATCTCACAAAATTATGAATCTAAAAACCTACTAAAAATCAAAAATCAAAACTATTTGAGTTTTGATTTATCAAAAATCAAGTCAAAACTGCAGAAGTTTTGATAAAAAATCAAAAACCAAATCAAAACTCCACCGGCTTTGATAAAAAATCAAAAATCAAATCAAAACTGCGGCGGTTTTGATAAAAAATCAAAAATCAAATCAAAACTAAAACACGCGAATCAAAACAACACTAGTCTGGACCTCCTTGGGTGTTGAGGTCTTACGTTGCCTCCGAGTCGTACCCGTCCCGGGTTGCCTGGCTCGGGTTTGAGCAGCCATGGCGGCATTATTCTCCTGCCACTTCATGGCTTTTCGTATGCTATGAAGCATATCCCACTCTGTTCCCGGTGCCCGTGCCCATTTCTTCTGATCGGGCACTTATTATTGTTATTATTTTTCCATTTAAAAAGCATATATGTGACTACTGGCTACGTGACATTTTGCGAACCTATGTTGATAATTTCACCATTTCAAGATCATTCCTTGTATGCTTGGATACATATATTTCAATGTAGCAAATGTTAGTATTCTAGCTTTGATTGGCAGGTATCAACGTCCGCTTTCTTTTCTTTCATTATAGTTGCAAAGCGAGACCCAAATTAACAGACAGTCTCCTAGTTGCTGCGGCTAGTTTTAGATTGCGTCGTCCAGACAATGGGAATAATGGGAATAATTTTGCGATTCAAATTTGGCGACAAAATCTTCAATATTTTCATTAGGGGTGGGAGACGTTATCAACATCAAATCAAATTTAGTTAGAGAGGCAGCTTCTGCTGTAATTGGCTCTAATTGGCTGTTGTCTACATCCATCACATGCTCTGATCAGAATATCATAACAGAATGATATCAAGAAGATAAGAGGTTTGCTGTATATAATCGTAAAATTATGACATTTTACTGAAACTGATTCCAAATCTTGGAGTCAGTTCACAATTGCTATTGGTTTCGGGTTTGGTCATTGGCACTTAAGGTGGTGGTATCCTTTTGTGCAGTGCCTTGATGGTAATTTTTTGAAACCCTATAACTTTCGCAATTTTGGGAGTTGGAAAGAGCTTTATATATCGTTTTAAAGCTTATTATCTGCACATTCTCATGAGCTTACGAAACTGGCAAATTGGAAAAACATAGTAAAAATTCTTTAACGTGCTGACATCTAACAGGATGAATACAGACTAAAAATTTTTGAACACCTATTTCTCAAAACTGAAGAATCGACCAAAAGTTCTCTTTGTGCCATGATATGAAGGACTTATGGGCCTAGGGACGTTTTTGGGATTCGGCTCAGCAGGTCTTAACGTTCGTGAAAATCGGCCAAATGCGCGGTGACACGAGATTTCGCAACTTCGGATTGAGTTTTCTTGTAACTGGATGCGTTTTAGTCCAAACCAAGAAAACCGTCCCTCCTCAGAAGTGCGAATATCGATTCTGCCAAAAATCTCAGGAATCCGTCGTGTAGTTTTTGAGAAATCGCTTTTTCGAAGGTTTTTCGACCGAACTTCAAGCTTAAAGCAATAAAATCCGGCTAAGGCATTCATTAAATGGGCATTACGCTGTATCGATTGAGTATAAATAAGCCAACTTTGCCCTTAACATGTGGTAGTAATTTTAGAAAACTGATTTCCTCAAAAATGGCCATTTTTGACCCTCAAGATGGTTTTTTTGCTTATAGATATTGACTTAATCACTGATGATTTTTCAAAGGTTTTAAGAGCAAAAATGATCATTTTCGTGTCCTCTTTCAACAACCAATCCTGTGTCTGGTCGACCTGCTGGGAGCCTAAGGCCTAAAACCAAAACTTTCTTATCTTTGGACGAAAAATACGGTACTGGTCCCGCAGTGTTAAAGAGCACGGAAATGGGTTATTTCGTAAGATGTACATTTACGTAATGGATTAAAGCCGCATGACTCAAAAATACCCGAAAGGAAACCAGCACCTTAAGCTACTGGTATCGCTTTCACGCATGGGCAATGCCTGCACAACTCCTGCACATGTGCAGGCTAGGAAAAATTTACCCCCGCGCAGTGCGCAGCAAAAATTTTACCCCCGCGCAGTAAAATATGCCCCGCGCAGTGCACACCAAACATTTTACCCCGCGCAGGAAAGCGCCTCAAGATTTTATTCCACGGAGCAAACGTTTATCACCGCGCAACAAAATTTTACCCCCGCGCAACAAAGCGCCCGTTAATCGCCGCGCAACAAAGCGCATCAAAATCTTGTCCCGCCCAGAAACTATATCAGCGCGCAGCAAACTTTTTAACCCCGCAAACAAAGCGCATTAGACGTTTATCTCGTGCAACCCGCGCAGCAAATTTTATCCCACCGCAGGAAAGCGCCTCAAGATTTTATCCCCGCGCCGTAAAATTTTTACCCCGCGCAAGAAAGCGCCTCAAGATTCTATCCCCGCGCAGTAAAATTTTTACCCCGCGCAAGAAAGCGCCTCAAGATTTTATCCCCGCGCAGTAAAATGTTTACCCCGCACACAGAAATTTTATCACGTGCAACAAAATGGTCTCAAAATACATATCTTGATCGGCTTCGCCCTTGGTGAGTTTTCCATTACATTTATTTTAAACGTTTCGCGCCTGCCTCGTGTGCCTGCCATTACATTGTTTAAGAAAAGTTTGCGCCGTCGGCGCGATTTCGTTTACTTGCGTTTTCATTACATTTCTTACAAAAACTGCTGATTTTCCATTAAATTTATTCCAAAAGTTTTTTTACCTGTGGTGTGTTTTCTTTTTCATTTCCTTTGAAACTTTTCGAGATATCGGTGCTTTTCTTTACATTTCTTTCAAAAAAATTTTGGCGCATTCTCCTGTAGCTTATGAGTTGAGTTGAGCTCGCAGTCGAACGCTTAAACAGACGCAGTCAAAAGCCAAAATATACAGCCCAAATACTCGGTAATTGGCATTACAAGACTGCTCTCAATTAATTTCTTGAAACAATGTACCGTAGTTTGCGCTCTGGCCTTTTTGAGGGCAGTCGCCCCTAGGCTCCCACTGGAGGATCCGGGGGGAGGCCGTCCCTCCGACGCGATGCGTTGGTAGGAAGAATTTAAGGAAAAAATAGGAACAGGGCAAAAAACCAAATAATTTCCTACTTTTTTAAAATTTCATGCTAATACAAAAAAAGAATTTTCTAATTTCTAACTGCGTATTTATTGTTTTAATGCAAAAAATTTTGAAATGTATCCAATTTTTCGGAGAAAATTGCTATGTTTGCTTAAAATTGTGTAAAATTATAGAAAACTTTCTCAGTTCTACAAAGTGAAAGAATTAAAGTTGCGAAGATCGATTTTATTGCAAAATCAAAAAATTCTTCAACTTCTGGGGGGCTCTGCCCCCAGACCCCCCGTTGCAGCTGTTTTATCTCAACCCTCATTTTAATTTTCTACAGCCCTTTTTATGACCCCACCTCCCCTCTTAACCGTTCTACATTGGTAGTTCTGCTGCAGCTGCTTATATATTTTACTTACATGCTCTTGTGTATGCTCTTCCTTAAAGCGGAGGAATAAGGGTGCTATCGGGGAAAGATGAATTTTATGTTCATTGTCGGGGAATACCTGCAGTAGTAATAGAGAGGCCAATTGGACATGATATGGGAATCGATTTTGCTCCCAGTTCTGGGTGCCATTTTTGATCCCTATTTTTGGGAGTCATTTTTGCTCCAACTTTAACTAGGTATCAAAACTGACTCCCACAAGTTGGGATTGAAAATAGCTCCCAAAAGTAGGGATTTAAAATAGCTCCCAAAAGTTGATATTCAAAATATCTCCCAAAAGTAAAAATTTAAAATAGCTCCCAAAAGTTGATATTCAAAATAGCTCCCAAAAATTTGGATTGCAAATAGCTCCCAAAAGTTGATATTCAAAATAGCTCCCAAAAATTGGGATTGCAAATAGCTCCCAAAAGTTGGGATTCATATTAGCTCCCAAAAATGGTATCAAAAAGGGCTCCCAAAATTGGGATTCAAATTAGCTCCCAAAAACTTGACATCACATGACCTTTTACTGTAAGAGTTAGTCACCCAAAAATTCATCAAGCAGCTTGATCACCTTCTAAAGTTGGAGCAAAAATGATTCCCAAAAATAGGGATCAAAAATGGCACCCAAAATTGGGATCAAAATCGACTCCCAAACAGCGCTCAATTGGTCCCTCTTATACTACTACTATTACTATACTACTACCTCCTTTCCGCTTCCAAGAAAGACCGTGTTGCGACAACAAAAAATTTGGTCAAGTCAACGCTCCATTTCAAAATCTAGGTTACGCCCATGCATATATCTTAAACTTAAGAGAAATTACAAAAGTTTACCCAACTGAGTTCTGTATTAGTGGTCAACTGCGGTATTCTGCCAAGCAAAATTCTTCTTGAACAATAGCGCACATTAATTTCATGCTGCCGCCGCTTCCGTTATGATTTATTTTTCTAGATATTGGAATTGTGAAAAATTGATTGTTATGTTTTTGTTGTTTTTACTATATACATTCTTTACCTACTGTTTCCCAGCTAGATCTGTTCTAATACTGATTTTTGCTAAATCATAAACTTGCTCAACTGTAGCCCACCAGCAGTTTGGTTAAAATTCCAACTGTATGCCGGAGCCAAATATTTGAGTGTTTGCACTAAGGATTTTTCCAGCGCCTTGAGGGTTGTTTCGAACTCCCATAAACTGTTCCAAAATTTCAAAACTGTTAAAATTATGCAATACTTGTCATAGCTTCGACTTTTGAAAACTAATTATAACTTTGTTAATAATTAAATTTTAAAAACAGAATGAATTATAACTGCATTCATAAAATTTCCTTGCTATTTAAGTAAAACCAAAGACTAAAAACTTTATCATTTTTTGCGAGATTCATCAAAATCTTGGAGGATTGCATAAAAATTAGCAAATGTTTTCTACAAAGTGGCTTGAAAGACGCGTGACAAAAACAGAGCTTTGCAAAGACCACAGTCGACAAATATGGTAAAAAATCTGACCCCCCGCGCAGTGACCTCGAAGACTGTGCAGGCTAGAGCCAAGTTCATTGCCCATGTATGATCGCTTTGTGTAAATTTGACCTTACATGCTCCAATTCGTCATGTAAGAGGATGAAGCTTTCCAGATATGTTATTTTAGTGCTCTTTAACATTCTGGGACCAGTCCCGCATTTTACAGCTAAGCTCTTATTTAAGTTAAAAGTTAAAAGTTAAATGCCATTTGCCATTTTGCACATTTGCCGGATTTTCTTGAGTATTGAGACTTGTTGATCCAAAAAATACGGCTCACATGCCCTTGATATCATGGCACAAGAAGAAAATTTTTCAGTTTTGAGAAATCGATGTTCAAAAATTTTTGGTCTATATTTCGCTTGTCAGATGTCAGTATAACTGAAATGTTTTGGTATTTTTTGCTAATTTTGCTACTTTCGTAAGATCTTGTGAATGTATAGATTATAAGCTTTAAAACGATGTATAAATCTCTTTCAAACTCCAAAATTGCGAAAGTCATAGCGTTTCGAAAAATCACCACAAAAGAACTGCACAAGAGGGATACCACCACCTTAAACAGAACGGTCCGGCTCGTAGGTTCCGTTGTTTGCAAAACGAAATTCGGCAAGAACCAGGCCGAGCATGCAGACGGATCGTTGCTTGCGCTGTCCTACACAACTTAGCTATTAAGTTTAAGTTGCCTGATTTTGATGATGAAGTGGAGGACTTCCAACCGCCAAATATTGAAAATTTGGACGCTACTGGCACAGCTTTCAAACGAGCTTTGCCAGAACCTACTTTTAGGCCTAGTCTTTTGTGTGTCGCTTGCCTCTAACATAGGTAGTTTTGGTGTGTCGCTTTTATTCAAAAGTAGTTTTCGTGCGTCGCTTTTTTTCAAAAGTAGTTTTCGTGCGTCGCTTTTATCAAAATACCTGCTGTAAAATACTTTTCGTGTGTCGCCTATTTGGAAAATACCTTTCGTGTGTCGCTTTTTTCAAACTGAGGATTACGGTATCTCTTCAAAACTAGAACGAACTAATGATTGAAGCATATAGGAAATTTATTTCTTTTTCTCCATAGTCTTCTTTTTTAACTTTCTCCTGAAAACCGGAATGGCTGAGTGGTTATTTCGTTGGAGTTCGAAGTCATAAGTGTGGGTTCAAAACCCACTTCCGGTTAAACTTTTTAAATATCTTTTGAGCCGACCCATCATTATTTTGTTGGATTTTAAAGTCATAATTGTAGGTTCAATCATAAACCCACTTCCTGTTAAATTTTTTCAATGACTTTTGTTCTGACCTATCGTTAACCAGTCCTAGTGGCGAAAAAAGGAATTGAGGGAATAAATGTTTATTGTTAAGAGCAATTACTAGTGTTATTTGTACAATTTTGGCATCAAATCATAAAACTATCGTTAACCAGTCTTGTGACAAAAGAAATTGAGGGAAATATGTGAAAACTATTGGCAGATCTGAATACGGCAGATGGAATAAAGCTTTTTATAGTCTCCTAATCATAGTTAACGGGTTTGGTCATATCTTGGGTTTGAAACTGTGCAGAACAGGAAAATCATATATCTTTAACTAAGAATGTTTTTTGTTACATGCTTGATTGGTAAGACCACTTCGAAACCTAGAGAATATTCATAACCGATCGACTTGGGGATCATCTGTAAAATGTTTTTTGTTACAGGCTTTGATTGGTAAGACGACTTCGAAACCTAGAGAATATTCATAATCGATCGACTTGCGGATCATCTGTAAAATGTGAAAACAAAAGACACGTTAGAATGCTATTTGTGGCGTCGTGCTTTAATTCCGGGTTTGGTTTTACTATATTGTAATAATTTTAAATTCACTCTGTCATTCTACTTCAGATATGACAGGAACAGCGAAAAAATAAGAGAACGAAAAAATGAACGAAATTCTCTCCTTTTTCGTTTCTATAAATGAAATTTCGTTTCATAACAGTAGAGAAGGAGACAACAAGAATGAAAACTAAATTATCAAAACATTAACAAAGAAATTAAGTTAATAAGTTGAAAACTAACAATAGAGAAGCAAATAAGTTAAAGAAAACGAAAGAAAAATTGTTCCGGTTGAAATTTTTTAGTTTAAATAATTTCCGTAAGCAGTTTAAGTTTAACGAAAGTTGGTTTTGAGAAAGACAAAACTGAAAGCTTTACAGAAAGAGATCTGGAGCAAAAACTGCATCAAAGTAATTTGTGTTTTTAAAACTTATTAAAGTCTAATATAACCGATTGGGTTACTTCTATAGTTTTATTGTGAGTTTTCCGTTCATATTATTTCGCATGCTTTTAGTACTTCATTATTACGTTTGCGAATTTACATACTATGTATGTATATAATTTACATACTATGTACTACCTAAGGTATGTTAACTAAAAAAATCAATCATTTGCGTTTGACAGAATGTGTCTTTCTAAAAGTTAAGCCGTCATTGTCATCGTTTTCGTAACTAGTTTAAGTTTAACTAAAGTTGGTTTTGAGAAAGAGAAAACTGCTTTACAATGTCGTAGAAACAAATTTCCGAGCAATTCGTTTTTTAATATGTAATTTTTGATTGTATAGAATGAGCTGTCGTATGCATTAGATTAGATAAAAATTCTTTTATTAACTTTTATGGAGTTTTACAAAGTCCTAGTAAGGAACTGACGAATAAATATTACACATACCGTTGAACAGTTGTTTGGTTAGCTAAATTCTGGCTTCGAATTTAGTAATCCAAAGACATCCAAAACATTTGAACCGACGTAACATTTGATATTTTTTGATATTGCGCTGTAGGCATAGGTATAACGGGGATTTGGGTTGGGGGGGCCCTCCCCCGGAATTTTGCGGGGGGGACCCTTTTTAGACCCTCCCAACCCCCCCCACCCACGACCCCCCAAAACCTCCCCCAAAAATTTTTTATTTTTATGTCAAAACTTTTGAAAACGTGTATTTCACGCAATAATGAACAGTTTAAGCCAAAAATTTGGACATTTTTGAAAAATTTTGCAAACTTTACCCTAAAAATACCCGATTTTTGGCCAATTTTTCGCGCCTTCGGCGCGACTACCTCCCCCCCCCCTGTTGGGGGGGGGCGGGGCGGGGCCCCCAAAATTTTTGGGGGGTGGTTTGTAAAAATGGCTGGGGCGGTACCCCCCCCAAACCTCCCCCCAATTACACCTATGGCTGTAGGTGTATATATATATATATATATAGGTGTAAGGTGGGGGATTTGGGGGGTAGCCCCCAAGCCTTTTTTCAACCCTCCCCCAAAACTTTTTTTGGGTGGGACGTCCTCCCCAACTGAATGGAAGGCGCGAAAAATGGACAGAAATTGTGCATTTTCAAGTTAAATTTTGCAAAAATTTTAAAAATCCAAATTTTTGAACTTAAAGTGTTTATTATTGTCGATAACTACGGTTTTAAAAGCTGTATTATGAACTTTTTGTCTCAATATTGACCTTATATTGGAGTTGGAAACATGTTGGCATTAAGTAAGCGAGTTTAAAAAACCAATGTCTAATTATAAAATTACTTCATGGTTGAATGTTGTTTGGTATTAGAAACCATAGGTGTACCACCTGTTTGGGGTGGGGGGATAAAAAAGTCCAAATCCGGCTGGGGGGTTTAAAAAATCGGAAATTTCAAAAAACTACCCAAACTGTACTGTACGCAAATTAGCTAAAAATGGCCCTTTTTTGATACAAAATCTGCTACTTCGACATAAATCTATATACTAAAAACTACTTGTGTTGGATTTTACAGCCTATTTTTTAACGTTTTTAACTATTTCCAGCCAATTTTTTTCAGAAAAGTTTTGAAAAATTGCAAAAAATTTGGCAAAAAGTTGGCATTTTTCTCTTGTGTGGACCCCATTTTAGGACCTGAGCTCGACTACTCCCCCCCCCCCCCCCCCCAAGCCTAGGTCAGACCCCCTCTCCCTCTAAAATGGGGTCCAAACTAGCGAAAATATTCCAATTTTTTGCAAAATGTGTTTGCAGTTTTCAAAAATTTTCTGAAAAAAATTGGTAAAGAGTTAAACCGGTAATAGTTTTTGAGTAGATTTAGATCGAAAATATTAGATTACATGTCAAAAAAAGCCATTTTTAGCTGAAAGAATTTCGGTACAGTTTGAATACAGTTTTTTCGAAAATTTCCGATTTGTTAGTCCCTCCAAGCCAGATTTGGACTTTTTACTCCCCAACTCAAACAGGTGGTACACCTATGTTAGAAACGGCTGAAAATGCGATTTTTGGCATAAAAAATAGTAAAATTTTTTGGGGGACGGTTGGGGGGGCTCCAGAGGGGGGGAGATTATGTGTAACGGAGATTTTTTTGGGGAGCCCTCTCCTTCAATTTTTCTGGGAGGACCCTTGTTAGCCCCCCAAACCCCCCCCCCCCAGACCTACCCCCAAACATTTTTCAATTTTTATGCCAAAAATCTCATTTTTAGCCATTGCTAATGCCGAAAAACATGAAATCATTAAGTAATTTTAACATTAGACTGTTTTTAAACTCGAAACATTGAGTGCCAACATGTTTCTGAGACCAGAATAAGGTTAATAGTAATGTCTAGAAGTCCATAAAACCGTTATAAACGTGTACTTATCGCGATGATGAACACGTTAAGCCAAAAATATGTACTATTTTGAAACATTTTACAAAATTTACCCTAAAAATGCTCAATTTCAGCCAATTTTCGCGCCATCGGCGCGAC